>JACXGK010003668.1:0-43357 GCA_016801125.1 Novumbra hubbsi
CACCAATCACTCACTCAACGGCCCGCACCTGTCCCTCATCAGTCAATCACGGTTCCTACATAGGTTCCCTGTTCCCATTCCCCTGTGTCAGTACAAACACAATACTTCGCTAGTTTGCTAGACGACGTATGTTTATTGACTTCACGCGTTTCATCGCAGCCTTTCAGCCTTCGAGCTTAGTATCACCGTGCTTAGTTACGATACGTATATATATATATATACATAGGTCTCCACCTATACCCCTGGACTTAAATGAACCCGGCTCATCGATAGGAGTACACTGCCTACCACCTCGTTAACAGCAGGAACAGACAGTGGAATCCTCTCGGGAGTTGTTCACTCAAGTCGCGCAATTGGATCTACCTTTACGCTCTGTTCACAACGCTACCCTTACAGTTGAAGACTTATGGCCTGGGGTAAAAACTGATTGTGAGACTGGAAGTCCATGTCCCGATGTTCTGGTTACATCTACCAGATGGCAGCAGTGTGAACAGACCAAAGCCTGGGTGGCTGTAGTCTTTTATGATGTTCCGTGCTTTCCCACGGCATCGTGTGTGGTAGATGCATTGCACGGAGGGGAGATGGCAACCGATGATGTGCTCCGCTGACTTCACCACTCAGGATCAGCTGCGGAGCAGCTGCCATACCAGGCAGTAAAGCAGCCTGAGAACATGCTCTCAATGGTGCACCTGTAGAAGTTTGGGAGAGTTTTTACAGACATGCCAAACTAGTGCAGGCGTTTTTGGGCCGTTTTCACTGCTGAGTCTGCTTGTCTGAACCAGATGAGGTCATCTTTGATGAACACACTGAGGAATTTTAAGTCGGAGACTCTCTCCACTTCAGCTCCATCAGTGTGTATGGGGACGTTGTCCCCCATCTGATGCTTTCTGAAGTCCACAATCATCTCCTTAATCTGGCAGACGTTGAGAGAGAGAGGCAAAATTTAGCCAGGTCCTCTATCTCCTCTTTGTCATTGTTGGAGATGGTGGTCGATGGTGGTTGCCTGCAAACTTAAGCATGATGTTGGAACTGTGGGTGGCCACGCAGTCGTGCGTGAACGTGGAGTACCGGAGGAAGGGCTCCGATTCTCTGAGACAGTGCAGTGGAGGTAAGGTTACACATTCCCACCACCTGGGGTCTGATTGTCAGGAATTCCAGGAACCATTTGCAAAGGGTCCTGAGCTCAGGTACAAGCTTAGCAGGCACAATAGTGTTGAATGCTAAACTCTAGTCCAGAAACAGCATCCTCACATATGTGTTGCCTTTTTCCGGTTGGGAGAGGGCGGTGTGTGTTTTCAAGGCGATGAAATTACTCATAGATTTATTGGGGCGTATTAACATTTTAAGGGGTCCAGGGTGTCAGGAAGGGTGGCGCAGATGTAGGTGCTGACCAGCCTATCAAAGCCGGACTTTGCCTCTAGGCTGGGAGGAGAAGAATGGAGGTGGCATCTGCCTTACCAAGCGGGAGAAGGGGTTTGTAGCTTTTCCGTATTTGTGAATAACAATGGTCAAGAATCTGATCCCCACGAGTATAGAAGTTGTGCTGGTGTTATTTTAGCCAAAAGTTCCTAATATTCACGTTTGTATTCCCCTGGGGCGTGCTGTTATTTTAGCGGAGCTGAAGGTAGAATGGCCATACTTTTATGGCCATACTTTTATTGTCACTGCAACATCCGAACAAAATGACACGTTGATGTTGTTGTTGACAGTAATATGGCCTACTTAACACCCATATTACATTCTAGTTTTCCACTTTTTAATACAATTGAAAATAGTGAAATAGCGAAAACAGTATAATGACATGTTATTGTACCTACCCACAGCAGTTGACCAATGGCTTCTGCTCGGATTCAGCAATGTCACTTTGACAAACCACACGCAGAACTGCAGTACATCGTAGTACTACAACTGGTAGTAATCATAATGGGAATTTGAGTTTAGTTATGATTACATTTGCTAATTATTAGTTTAGACGGCGGTGTGTGATTGCCTGTAGCATAGCAAATTTTTATTGTATTCATATTTTTATATCAATACATGGGGGGGGGCATGTTGAGCACTTCTTTGTGCCCCCCCCATATATATTATAATTACAACCTTGTTCTCTCTCACTCCTTGTCTCTGTCTCAGATTATAAATCTCAATTTTTGTATCTATATCTCTCAGAAAAATAGGTTTGTTACAGGTCAGCTAGGTCACGTTGTCCAATTACAAAGCCCCCTGACTCTGCTGCTACGCTCATCCCATTACCAGGCCACAGAAAGGCCATCGACAACACCGCTGAACGGGAGTGCGTGGGGGGGGGGAGCGAGAGTGGCAAGAATGAAAGGATGAAAGGGAAAAAGACTGAAAGAGAGAACTACTGAAAAGGCTGAATAGAGAAAGCACGGAGGGCAGCAGTGAATGAGTGTGACCCTAACAAAGCCAGGGAGTAGAGTCTCCAAACAGAGGCTAGGCCACACTTTATAATGACCCCAACACATACACTCACGGCTCTCTGAAGACAGGTCAGCCACTAATAATGCCCACGAACACAAAGGAGAGACGGGAAAACTGTTGCCGTGTTCTCCAGAGAGCGGAATGCTTTCTTTCCCACCCTTTCTCCTCTCTTTCTTTTTTTCGTCCTCAGTTTAGTTTTCCCTACGCCACTCTGATTACCCAGCACCTTTGGAATGTTATCGCCAGGTCCCCAGCTTTCGCGACGACCGCGCGCGTTCAATGAGTCTCGGGGAGCGTAGGCCGGAGCTTTTGCGCTTACATTCTGGCTTCAGCGCGTCACACCGGCCACTACAACGCCTTCCGTTTGTTCTCTGCCTTTAGACACACTTCGACCGTTTGGAATATGCTCGGCTCTTGACTAATGTCTTGTCCCTTCCTCAGTGCTCTCAGCCCCGACCCACCCCCCCGATTGGCCCTGTCCTACCAATTAGTTGACAGGAAAACGTGTGCTGACTAAAGGACAATGGCTAGGAGAGAGAGCGAGAGCGAGAGAAAGCAATGCATGGAAAGAGAGGGATAAAAAGGGAGGAAGTGAGTAAAAGGTATTGAGGACGAGAGAACATGGGGACAAAGGACTCCAAGGCTGCTCCAGGTGTCTGAGGCCCTTACCAGTTCACCTCCGCTACCCCCGTTGTTGCCAAGATGACAGGGGTTAGGGGAGGAGACCCCCTCATTCTACCACCCTGACTCCTTTTTGGGTTACAATGTGCCGTTCATGTTAGACGTTTGTCCCCAAGAAGTCCTCTGACTGGACATGGTTAAAATCACAAGACTATTGTGAATAGAGCAAACACATGCTTTACTTTTTTGACTTTATAAACCGCCCCAATCCAACCACCATAATCCAAGTGGATATTATTTGTAAACGCCACCAGAAAAACATGGTACAATCAAATGTGTATTAGACTCCCGAGGCCCATTGAGAAAGAAAATCATTTACTCTGTGCCTTTGTTTCACACCTTTCTTTAACCTTGTCTAAGAATATTCCCTCTTCTCAAATACTTCCCACTCTGTGTGACTGTGTGGGCCCTTGAATGGCGCTAGCATCCTTTTGCCTTTGTAAGACTAAAAGCCCTCCAGTCACTTTTATAGTAGTCCTGTAAGCGGCCTTCAAGTCAATTCTACGGCCTTTTCCGAGTGGTGACTGGGGTTTGTTCCAACAGGCACACACACGCATTCACACGCTACGGCTTCAACACAGATCTCATTACAGATAAGAGATAAGAGTGTGATAGGCTAGACCACAGCCCACTGGGCCCATCTCACTAGACTAGTAGAGATTAGGGATGTCCTGTCTATCTTTTCCACATCTATCCTTTAAGCCTGACGTCTTCCAGTGCGAATGCTGTTCCTAACTGATTCGTCCAATTAGTGATGCTTAGCCCTGAGGTTTGTACGCTTGGGCAGTCGTCCGCGGGTCTCTCCGGGGTTTTTGGTTTCTGGCTTTATTCGCAACGCGATCCGAGTCTACGCACACATGAACCGGCGCGTTCTGAACTTTGCACACAGACTATTTCCCGCGTGTAATTGCAGTTGCGGTTACCCCGGCGTGCCGTGCGACAGCCTTCATCACAGCACCGCTCCGCGCCCCTTTAACCCGTGTGATTACGGAGCTGGGAATTACATCCATGCATTTCATGCCGTGACACCGACCGTTATACCGCCCGACTCGTTTCCCCTCACACTAATTGGCGGCATCCTATCTAACGCCAGTGTGTAATGTGGTACGATATGCAATTATTGGGTAATTAGTCATCTCAACCTGGTAGTGCTAGCTGTGTGGATGCGGTTGGGCAGAGTAATGGTATGCTTCTGTTGACAGTATACCTGACCCTAGACCAGAAGAAGTGAATGTAGGATTTGCATGGAGAGAGATTCAGTTATGGAAGGAGAGAGACCAAGCGATGTGCAGTCAGCAAAATTGACAGACTGAAACGTAAACACAGACGGATAGAAAAACTCACATATCTGTAGAGAAACTGGCAGACAGACGAACAGAATGATAAATGACAGACAGGCCAAGCAACTGACTGACTAACAGGCAGACAGACCCGGGGAAACTGACAGACACTAACTGACAGGCACATGGATTTACAGAAAATCTGACACAGACAAAATGAGACAGAAAGTACAAATCTGACTCATTCAATATGAAGCAGACAGACAGTAAGAAGTTGACAGTCAATACGAGGCAGACAAACAGACAGTAAAAAGCTGACTCAGTTAATATGTGGCAGACAGAATGTAAGAAACTGACGCAGTCAATATGACGCTGACAGTGTCAATGAGTCAGACAGTCAGAAGCTGACACAGTCAATATGACTCAGAGAGGCAGACAATAAGAAGCTGAGACAGTCAGTTGGAGGCAGTCAGACAGACAGAAGCTGACACAGTCACTATGAGTCAGGCAAACAGACAGTAAGATTCTGACACAGTCAATGTGAGTCATACAGACAGACGAACAGTAAGAATCTGAGACAGTCAGTATGAGGCAGAAAAACAGACAGTCCATATGAAGCAGACAAACCGACAGGAAGAAGCTGACACGGCCATCGACATCCCACAGCCGCTCCAGTGACCAGAGCCCTGGCAACGGAACCCTCCCCCCCGTCGCCAAAGACCGGGCTTGAATGGGAGTGAGAGAGGATGAGGAAAGGATGAGAAAAGGATGAGGACAAGGAGGGTGAGCGAGAGACGGACCAATCCTTTTTGTGATCATTGACAGTCTTTGTGCTGACTTTGTTCACAGGGTTTCCCACTCTGGCTGGCCTGAAGACGACAGCTTTTCAGGGGCACACAGGAAATAGCACAGCTGGCGAGACTGCCGGTCGATGTTTGGACGTGTGAGGGTGTGTGTGTCTGTACATGAAGATTTTTTTTTTCAGATGTGCAATACCACTTTAATGAGAATGTGTGTATTGTCTTGTCTGTCTGTCTGGCTGTCTGCCTGACAGGACCTTATCCAGGTCTGCTGTGCTCTCAGAAATCCTATTTACCCGACTGGTGATTTACAACCGAGCAAACGAACACCTATTCTCCTGTGTTTGGCCCAATCCACTTCACTTGTCAGTGTCCATTTGACACCTCCTTCATTTCTGTCCCTCTAACAAGCAGCAAGGGGAAGAGTGGACAGAGATGTTCAGAAGCCTGATACTTTGTCAGGTTGGAGGCCTAAGGAAAGGCTGCCATAATGATGACATGGGAGTCTGGTACATTTTGATCAGGCCAGAGCTCTCTGTGATAGCTTTGTCTCGATTCTTTTCATTTCTTTTGATGTCGTAGACTAGTCTGACAAAGACAGGTTAATCCGATACATGTTTAACTATACCAATGCAAATCATTACCGCTGTATGGTATTTTTGAGGTGTAAAATATGAATGTTTCTAGTTTTATTAATTGGTCTGATTAGAAATTGTCAATTGAGGGAGATTGAGGGAGAGACAGAGGGAGAGATGTTATTTTAGATTGTGCGACATCTAGGATAGTGTGATTAGTGTGACTGGCTGAAGAGAACAGCATGAGTCCAGGAAGGCCATTGGAAATACTGAACTCTGTCTGCCGGTCTCTCTGTTTACAATATCATTATCATTCTAGAATGCTCTATTTGGAAGCGGGACTGGGACCAAGAAATGTTCCTTTTGCAAAAATGTCAATGGGGACGAACGAACATGATGTCGACCTTTCTCCTACTGCACAACAGGACTGTTGGGACATTGTGTCTAACCAGGTGTCTCTTCAGCTTCAGCACTCTGTCTGAGACTGTACTAGTTACATCACTCTACTCAGAACCTGCTAGGACTCCGTGTACCTCTTCAGTAAAGGTGTCAGCCATTGTTTGTCATATAAATCAGTTTTTCTCCCCTCTCAGGCTTTCTTTCTCTCTCTCTTTCTCTCTCTCTCTATATATATATATATATATATATATATATCCCTCCTCTCTCATGTTGTACTAGCAGAGCAACACTTGATGTATTAAGGTCCCTCTGACCCCCGAACCCTTTCTGGCCCCTTTCAACTTCCAGCGACCCTAGCTCTGACTCCTAGCCTTAATCACAGTGCTGATATTAAAATGGAAAGGAAAGCGCTTTGACAAGACAACCCCCGCCGGACAAAGGAGTCTGTCCAAGCCTTTATTTCCGCACTTTTCCCACTGTCGCCTCTTTCCATCCCTCCTCCTCCTCCTCCTCCTGCCCTTCACATGGAGGACCCAGGCTGAGTGGATAATTATGGGGAGGCGCCGGTGTGAGAACGGAAGAGCAGGAGTGAGTCGAGGCTCGAATTGCGGCGGTGCCTGGTGCACTGTGTTGTTTTGACCCAGCCGTGTGGAGAGAGTGGCCGGACTGGCCGGAGACCAGGGTTCAATACCTGCCTCCGTCCTTCACACCTGTCCACCTCTTCATCCGTTTCCCCACTTTTTCTATGGCGTGGTGGTTTGTCTGTGCCGGCACGCTGACGCATTTCAACTGCAGACATGATCTCCGGAGATGCTTTCAAAGTGCCACTAAACGGGCATTTCCTTGGTGTGAAAAGGTAAAAGACACAGCCATTTGCTTGTTAACTCACATAACGCGTCACTCTTTTTTACTTGACAGAAAAATGTCAAAAAAATTGCGGATGATTACATTTAGATTCATTATGACTTCTTGAAGGAAGCACTGCCGGCTATGATGCTATGATCAGTCACTGCCACTTCTTACCAACCCAGAAGATTTAAATCTCTTTTTTCTTAACGAGCAAAAGAAAAAGCCACTTAAGCGGTGAGCAGTGGACTCCTAGAGTTATCAGGCAAGACATTTTTCAACAATGTTTAAGATGTCTGGAGTGTTGCCTTGTAGAATTGAACCATTCAAGTGGTTGCTATAGTATCCAATCCTAAGGTAAGATTGGGGTCCTGATCTTGCTCGCGCTCCTTGATCCGCAGGATCGCAGAGTTGTGAGTCTGTGCGTGTGTGTCCCCGTTCTTGCATTCGCTATCAACAAACTAGTGTGTGTTTGTGAGACTGTGTGTATACGTCCACATGTGCATTCACCAGACCAGCGTACAGCAGTATTAATGCGATTACTAGGAAGGTACTTGGCTTGACCCTCTCCGGGAACCATGGGAGCCCCTAAAAAGCCAAGGCTCCCTTCCTCTGTCGTCATCCCCCTCAAACACGCATGCACACACACACACACCAACAGACACAATGCTCACTGCCCCATAACACCTTAATCCAGTGTGAAAGCAATTGGCTCTGGACGCTTGGATCGATAACCCCAGCCAGGAGAGGGCCAGTAGCCAGGGGGCAGCTAGCCAGGGGGAACATCCCTGGCCCCGGCCCAGCTACAATCAATTTAGACCCACCATCGATTCAGTGATTGAAATACAAAGAGCAGACGCGCTCAAGCGCACAGGTGTTTGTGTGTGCGTTTTGTGAGCACACGCTAGTGTGTGTCTGACATAGACAAAGTGTGTGTGCGTGTGCGCGCGTGCACGTGTGATATGATTTATTTTGGAGCCATCTGTGGTAAAGTGGGAATGGCATTTAATCTAGCCCGTCTGAAACGGAGCCAAGGAAAAATCTATTCTAAACCAATATGTCCTTCTCTGAGAAACGTGTGTGCAGGTGTGTGTGTGTGGGGGGGGGGGGTTTATGTCAGGGTGCGTGGTGTGTTTTGTGGTCTTCTTCTGCTTGTTATTGATGCATAGAACCATGTATGTGTTTCTGTTCCGTTGTGTGTAGAACAGCGGTTTGAGTGTCTTTTGGCTGTGGCTGTTCTGCCTGTCATCATTCAGTGGGTCTGTCCCGTGGCGTGCTAGTGTGTGTGTTTGTCTATGACCAGCACCAGCACGTAGTGTGCTCAGGTGTACTGTTTGTATGCAGTTCCCATATATATGTAGTTGTGCATACTCATGGATTTGGTCTTTGTGTCACTGACAGGTCAGATCAGTGTGTGTGTGCATGTGTGTGTGCATGTGCGTGCTCTCTGCATGCTTTTCACTGACAGTAGGTTGTTGCGGTGTGCGTGCGTGTGTCTGTAGCGTGCTCCTGGTCACTATGAACACAGGGCTAAGGGAGGCTGTGGATAGTGTTTGTGCACTAAGCGTGTTAGCATGTTAGTGTGTCACTGCCTTCCAAAGGCGTCTGGAATGTACAGACAGTCTTCCACCCAACGTCGCCTGTAGTCCTCTAACATTTGGTATAAATATCCTGAACCTGCCAAAGGGGTGTGCTGGAATTGTTCTTGCGCTACTAGGTTGTGTCAAAAAAAGAAAACAAAAATATCTCGAGAGCTCCAGTCTCACAGACAAAATCTAAATGGTACAGTAAGATAATGCAAATGTGTGTTTCCTCATGACTTTTCCATGGCTGCCGTACAAATTCACACCAAATGGAGTGTTTGTGTGTGTGCATGCACTTGTGCACATTAGACATTCTGTTGTTCTTCAAGCCTGTTTCATGTCCCATGGCATCGGTTTATCATTGAGCAACAGCAATCTGGCCACTAGAACAACAGCCCGGGGGCAGAAAGGCTGTTGTTTCTTTTTGTCACAAGAATAAATGTAAAAACCTGGGAAATGCAGGGAACTATACAAAGAACCATTTGTCAGTTTCCTGTATGCTTCATTGAACCCAACATCAAGGGGTAGAGTCACTCGATCACTCTCTTGAACCGACACTCCCATTATTGAGTTTGCGGACGCGCACCCGCTACACGCATCTAAGCTCAAACGCTTCCACAGTCTCGCGCGTTCCAGCGTATCGCAATACAAACAATATCGCCATCGGACACTGTGACAGAGGGCTCTCTACAGGCCATTCTATCACGTGAACAACTTCACATACACCAAGTTAAGTTTCGTTGGAATTGCTAGTAAATCTCCGGGGGTGCAAACTCGGTTTGCGCTAGCACTTTTTCTTTTGTTCACACACGCGATACACGCCCTTATATTCAGAGGTGCCTTTGTGAACAAATGTAAGGTTTATTGTGTTGAAATACAAGTAAACACCGTGCCAGTTAAAGGTACTAAAGTTATAATTGTGGTGTAATGTGGATATGGTAAAAGAAGTACTAGTTAATTGAATGTGAACTGCAATGTTAAAATAGTGGTCCAGTCTGGGTGAATGGTGGGTGGAGTTGTGTTTCAAACCAGGGTATCAGAGGAAAAAAAGGGGATGAGAGCTTTGGAGGAGTACGGTTTGCTGGGTGTATTGGAAAAGTAAATTATGAGTTTATTTATAATCATGTTCTGTGCTACACTGTGTTGATGGACCTGATTAAAAAGAAAAACCATTAAAATGATGTGCTGTTTGTGGCTGGGCCATCCTTTCTTATAGAGGCCGGACGGTGCTTTGTGACAGAGGCATGCTCACGCCCGTGCTCACTCTTATAACCTGCCCCTCCTCCACATAAAAATGGGCTGTTTGTTGAGGCACGGCTAGTGTTAATGAGTCGGCCTCGACCCCAGCGAGAGCCGGGTCACTGTGTTGACCCTTTGACCCTGTCCGTCTGCCAGGGTACACAAGGCCTGCGGGAGGCTGGTTTGGGGATTACATCTTTTATGTTGAATGTTTTATTGGTGCTTGTCCTTTTTGGCATCGGTGTGATGTAAGCAGTTTTAATCATCCCCTTGGCCCAAGACTTAAATGTCTTTCAACAAAGTCTGCAATGTCATACTGGGAGTGTGTCTTTCTTTCTCTCTCTCTCTCTTTTATATGATTTTGTTCTTCCTCTCTCCCCCCCCCTCTCTCCCTCTATCTATTTCTTCTCTCGGGCACAGTTTTTTTTTCTTTCTTTGCATTTGTCTCTTTCTTGGTGGCTGTCTCTCTCTCCCACACATTTGCAAACACTTTACCACACACTCAACCAAAATAAGCTTGTGACAAACACACACACAACTGTAATGAGCACACCACAAAGACTTACACATGGTCAGTTTTATATCTTAGCTTAGAGCACGTAAATTCAAACTAGCCTACAGATCAGTGCTGTATTAAGACATGCAAGTGGGTCTCTGTCTGTTGGAGAGAGGGAGATGGACCAGAACAGTAAAGGTTGCCTCAAGGATAGGTCTCAGAGCACTACGGGTTGAATACTGGTTATTTGAAGATTTCTTTTATCCACAGGGGAATTTTGGGTTGTCTAAATGTCTTCTCTCACCACTGCAAGTTTTGGATAATGACTGTCTGAAGGTTTTTGTCTCAAAACTGAATGTTATATATTGGTTGTCTGAACATTATGGTCGGTTTAGCGTATATATGTTACTTGACGTTTAACTGCCAGAACAATACAATTTGGGGTTTAATGATTACTGCAAGTTGAATATAGGTTATCTGAGAGTTTTGGTCGGATTTACTTGATTTTTACATCTCGGAAAGATAGGTAGGCTTTTTATTGTTTTTCTGAATTATAGAACACTACGGGCTGTTTTCTGGTGTCTGAAGGTTATGCCTCAATATTGTAGATTGGCTATTAGTTGTCTTAAGGGTATCGTCTGATTACTGCTGGTTGTTCATTGGATGTCTGAAGGTTAGCTTGCAGATCAATGCATGTTTTATATTGGCTGTGGGACCAGACGACTGGTTTTGCTTAAAATTGAATGTCAGATCAGGCCATCGTTCTAGGCATATAAATGCACTGCTGTAGTACTGTTTGGTGTAATCCACTACAATAGAGCACCCAAATGTATCCGTCTATTAGCCTGTGCAGGATAGATCTTGTTCACTATGCTACATCTCCCATCTAGGCTTTATTTAAACAAAATAGCAGCTTGAATAACATCTATAGGCACGCTAATGCCAAACACACACCCAGGCCCACACACACTGTATTATTAATGTTATTAGGTTTAGTAAAGTTTAACGTTGACTACTTTTCAGTAACGCATTCATAAAAACGTTTCTATGCATGTCACACACAAAGAAAACTGTAGTTTTTATTGTTAATTAAATGTTAACACCAATTGATAGATCACTACAATGACAGTGTAATTCCCTCCATTATTGCTCTTTACATAATGTGCCAAAAGGCCAAACAGTTTATAGCCTGCACTGTATCACCCTAATTTCCCCACTGGCCAGTATTGATCATTGCTATACCTTCCTCTCACAATAGTAAATGAAGATCCCCTCATGTTTTAATTTGCTGAGAGAATGTTTTACGTATCAAATCATTCTGCTGAGGATATTGTAACTCTTTGTTGTAACCCATCAACAGACTTCATCCAAATCATACTTAAGTTGCTCACTGGTCTATAACACAAACGGGAATGCTTTATGCGTACAATTAAATGCAGTGCAAGTAAAGTCAAATGAATATCCCACATGTAAAAACATTGACAGCTAGAAACTTCAACCCCAACATGTCAAAAACTGTATGAATTCTGTGAAACCTGAGGGAATTTCTCATGTATAACATTTTTAATGAGTTTTTGAATTTTTACATTTCATTTTTAATTAGTATGGAAGACAAACGGCTGGGGGCAGAAACTGTTCCTGGGCCTGTTTGTCGTGAACCGGATTCTCCTACACCTCCTGCCAGACAGAAACAGGGAGAACAGTTCATGGCTTAGGTGTCTGGGATCCTTGACGATGTGCAGGGACCATCCTCATGTACCTCTGGGAGTGCAGGTTCAGTATTGATGGTCAGCCCTGGCGCTGCGCTTGGCTGTCTCGGTCAACGTTCTGTAGAGCCTGACGGGTCAAGGCCAGTGCAGCTGCCATACCAGGCAGTGATTCAACCAGCACAGATCCATGCAGATGTTGACCCCAAGGGAGTACGGGATGGGACTGAGCACACTGCCCTGAGGGGCAACAGAGCTGAGAGTGTGGATGAGGTGGCGCGGCCCAACTGAACCACCTGGGGTCTGCCCGACCGGATGTCAAGGGTTCACCTGCACAGGGCGGAGAGGTTAGTGTGTGCCCGCTGAGGTGGTGATGAGCACTCTGATTAACCTCTCAAAGCCCTTCATGACAAGGGATGTTAGTGCCACAGGGAGGTAGTCGTTTAGGCAGGGGGCGTTATTTTATTTATTGGGACGGGGACAGTGGTTCATGAAACATGGGGACTACATACTGAAACAGTGGTTGAAAATATCAATGAGGACATCAGCCAGTTGGTCAGCACATGCCTTGAGAATGCGGCCGGAGATATTGTCCGGACCAGATCCCTTGCAAGTGTTTTTTTCTTTTGGGGGATTCTGGACACATCTGCCTAAGATAATTGCAATGGGCAGTCCTCCTGGACCATCTGTACGTCCTTGGCTGTAGAGTGGCTCTCAAAGCATGAATACAGGTTCAGAATCCTGGCGCCTAAGCAGAAACCTGCCCACAAACTGGTGGTTTTCCTTTCGCATGTAGTCTGCTATAGTTCGAAGCCCGTTGCACGTGTTCCTGGTGTTAGAGTCCAAAACGAGTGCCCGCCTTTTCCCTGTATTGCCTCTTAGCTGCTTCTATTGCCTTTTCTCATACTAGGATGTTCTGTAGTCATTCATGTTACCCGAGTAACTCGAATGACTGAAGTAACTTGGTGAAGAGTGAAGAGTTTTTAGAAGTATTAGTTGTATCAGTAGTACTAGTAGTATCATTATGACCAAGCCCCCCTTTCAGACAGTCTCATTTCATTCTGTTGTGATGCTGTCTCTGTAATAAGCAGAGCCATCCCTAAGCAGATATACAGGGAATGGGCCAGAAGTGCCTGTTCAATTTGAGCAGGATGGATGTGGAATTATGTGCGACAGCATTTATTATGCCCCGTGTTAGATTCCCCATTGCAGCTTGACAGCCTTGGAAATTCTAGCATGGCCGTCACTTAGTATTCAAAGAGCAACGAGTGACTGCTGTTTGAAAACAGAAACGGGCTTGCATGTTGCCTGCTGAAGAGGATTCGAGAGATGTTTTCTTTGAGTTTCACGTTCTGTACCGGCATTCACATCTATTGCTTTCTCTGTTCCTATCGCTCCACCTGTTTTCCAATTTTTTCACTTTTTCCTTACTCTCTTTTACACTCTCTCACTGGGAGATGGCATTTATAATAATGGTGGATGTGGGTGAAGCAGGACATTGCTTCAATGGTCACCTCAATTCTATATACCCTCATCCATGACAGTGTGTGTAAATGTCAGTAGGACACATCTGTCTATATACTGTTGGTCCGTTTCCACTCCCTCCTACACACTGCTAAATGATCAAGTTTAGTGGCTTTGACCCAGTTGGACTTGATTAGGATTTGTTGAGGGTACCCAGCAAACCAACATTATTTCTAGGAGAAAAACATTCATTGGGTTGTCCCAAAATATCTTGGAACACAAAAAAAGCTCTCCAGTTAAGATTTGTTTCATAACTTTAATACAAACTTAATATAAACTAAAGTATACTGTGAAGATTTTTTGTCAATTGGTATTTTTATTTATTGTTCTGTAGAATCCGAAAATATACCGTCATCAAACATTTTGTTTTAACGTTTGGGATGTTATCACCGTAATTTTAGCTAAAACCGTAGCTTCGTCTGAAAGTAGGCTAACGTCATTTGTTTTCTGTATGAGCTCTCTGTGCCTGTACCTGTATGATGAGGCTATTTAAAAAAAGGCCATGACTTCATAGCCAGGAGTCAGGATCCTAAGGCTATACAGCATCATCAATTATATTCTCGTTGACACAATCAAGTCATGTCATTGCCGTCTCGCTGAGAGAGCCACTTGATGTTGACATAGCTGTTCTGATGTGAATGCAGATGAGGTCACGGGTGACTCACTTCTGATGCGCACCGCTAATGATAGCAATGTGAGTCTATGGGGATATGCTGAGTGACTTCTAAAGTTTAGAGAGGCTCAGGCGGGCTGCTTTCTGACACTGGGGCTGGAGTCTGCTAGCCTCAAGGCTCCTACCAGTCCCCCCACCAGTTAGACATGTCAAACAACCAGACCTTTGCCTTTTCTCTTTCTTCTTCTTTCACTTTTTTCCTTTCCCCTCTCCTCATCTGGTTGACAGCCTTTATGTAACGTGTGAAAATGTCATAGAGCCCCTGAGAGCCATCTGACAAGTGACGTGGATTATGGGTATGAGATGTGTCATTTTCTCCCGAGTGGCCTGAGGATGCTCGACTTTGAGAAGAGAGTAAAATGTCCCCTCGCTTTTTCTCTGCGTCCATATGGGGTTATTCCTACGGCTTAGTCATAGTTCAATGTTTAGACCAGTGGTGTGTCCAGAATGCAGTCTGTGAAGAAAAACAACTTTGATTTAAAGTAGAAGGCCCTGTACAATGACATACACATTACAATAACAATACATGTTTACCGACTATCACATTAGCATGGGAGAACAAACAGGAAGCAGTTATTTTGTAGCTTTTCATGCAGCTCACGCTGCATATGAATTTATTTTATGGTTGAGTTATTTCTCAAGCATTTTGTGGCTGTATTTGACAGGAGAGCCAGAGGACAGAGATATTTTGCTTAAAGAGCGGTTAGCCCGATTCAAACACACACTGCATTGGTACTCCGGAGGCAGCGGCTTAGACTGCTGGATCCCTTTGACCACCTAGATTTCCATTCCTTTTCATCCGTTCTGAGTTTGTGTGTCTAACCGACAGGGCCACTACCCAGCACCAGCATGTGCTCGGTAAACTAGTTCTGTTTACTAAGTTATTTAACACGAAAAGCCTTTGTGCATTGTTTAATCAAAGCCTTTCAAAAGCAAGAGGTTTCCTTTGATCGCACGGGGTGCCCAATGCATCCGGTATTTACATGAGAAGTAGACTTTTCACGGCACTTACCCGCTCGTTTTAACACTTGCCTTTGTTGTTGTTTGTATCTTGGCATCTTGGTATCTTGACTGACATGTTTGCTTGCTCCGTATGAATGAGTTTTTTTTTACAGCTACATGCCCATCTCATACAAGCAAGAAACGGCTTGTTATGAAGTGTTGTGTTGTAGACATGTTCGCAGCCATGTGACGTCCCGTGAAGCGTTATATAAAAGCGTGGTGCGTTTCCTTACTGTTGATTTATGGATGATTGTATTGCATTAAGTGGTCCTCATTTCAGCAAGGTCATTTGGAATTGATGATTTCATTACATGGCTACATCCAGTTTGAATGCTCTCTGTTGAAAGATAAGCAGCGAGAATGAAAAGGTGGGAGAGTCGTAAAACGTTCATCGCATCGTTATTCAAGAGATGCGCAGCAGGGTAACTTGAGGAAATAAGCATGAGGGGGCTTCTTTGGCTAAGCGCTAACGATTAATTGATCAGCCCGTGAAGTTAATGAGCTGAAGGCTTTTTAAAAGAGACAAGTGCCGAGATAGACGAAGGAGGAAAAGAATAAGGGCCTAATGGCCTCTGGAAAAGGAAGGGAGGAGGGATGAGGGAGGAGAGGAATATTTATTTACCTTGGGAAATATACTTTCTGCATGGGGTGGAAGCTAAGGGGATTATACGTAATTGACATGGACTGCCACTGTTCGTTTTGTTAAATAATCATATATTCAGTCTTGTATTGTCGTGCGAATCAATGGCAACCAGTTATACTAGTTAGATACAGACCTGGATTGATACGTCAAAATCCATCAAATACTTGGCGTTTGATTTATGCCGGTCTTTCCAGTTTAGTTGATATTCTGATTTTCTGCTGTTCGTTCTGCTGCATCAAGCAAGCCTTGTTGAGGAAATGTTTGAAATGTTTTTCCGACAGCAGTTTGACCAAGGTCTGGATAGATTAATCGATTCCAAAAAATCCCCTTACCAGGGCAAATTGCTGGAATGTCTTAGGGCAAAACGGTGGAACAAACAACGTCTAAAGTGTGTATTTCGAATGGTAACGCGCAGATGATACCTGCTCTCCAATGATCTAGGCCATCTGTGACCGCAGATGGATGGGAGATTTTGAATTTATTAAAAAATAACTCTCCCAGAAAAGTGCCAATGAATCCCTTAATCCTACATTGTATGACTAGCCCTGTCTTTTCTCCTCATCTCTCTTCTCCCCAAACTCACTTTTCCTTTCTACTCCCCTTGCAAGTATGCACCCAATAGAAGGGGGGGACTGGGAGACGGGGTCTTCCTTGCCTTTCTATCTCCTTCCGCATGATTGGAATGCCATTGGAGGTGGCCATAATGTTGCTGGATTCCACTGGTACCACGGGCCTTACTCCGCTCCCTCTCTGGATCTGGACATTACATTCACCCGCTCGGTACTCGGCCCTGCTTTTTTGTTGGAAGTAAACTGGACCTGGTCGTGCGTGCCAAAAGAGATTGGACCATTCCAAGTGCCACGGTTTCTCAAGTTCCAACCTGATACGGATCCCACACGCACACACACACACTCTTTTCCCACCCTGCTGGTAGGCCAGATTGCCCAGTCGGCACGTCTGGTGTTGGCCGACCGTTCTGAGGAGACGAAAAACACAGACTGTGGTGTTGCCATGGTGACAGCCTGCCCTTAAGTCTCGGGCTGCTGTCCTCTCCACCGCCAGTAACATATCCATAAACCAAACCGATGATCTGCCCTGACTATTTGAAAATCATATTGGCTGTGTTGGTTACCTGGGTTCGTTTGGCTGTTTCGTAATTAACACAAGCAAGCAAATCAATCAATATGTATTCATATTATGTTGTGAATCTGGACATGTTCTCTTGTTTCCCCTGGTACCCTCTGTTGAGTCTAGTCAGACATGGCGTTAAATACCCATGGAGGCTGACTGGAAGCTGTAGTGGGGTACCAGACACTCATCCTCCAACTATCTATGTTTTTTTTGTATCTCATCTTTCTGAAAATGTTCTCTCTCTTTGGACTGTAGCATATCTGGTGTAGAGAACTGATATAGAGTGGTGGCCGGTGAAGAGGAGGAGTTTTGGGCTTCCGATACATTGGGTTAGGGCTATTTTGCGGAGAGCATGCCTTTTTGGCACAGAAAGTTTGGTATTTGTCTAATGCCAACAGAGTTAAAGACAGGATGTCGTTTGTTATTAGACATTGAATGATTTTTATAACAGTGCGAAACATATTCTTATTTGGGTGCTCGTTGGCTATACCTGCGCTTAAACTTCTTTTAAAATCAAGGGGCTACTTTGTTGTATTTATATGGTTAAAATGTTTTCTTCATGGTTTTCTCCTGTCCCTCAGCAGCAGACATTGTTAGCCAGATGTTTCAAACAGTGACTTGTGTCAGTATCGGCAGGCAATAATTGTGTATCTTGTTGTGAGGTCCCTATTAAATGTGTTCTGTGTCTGTTGCCGAATAGAGAATCAGGTCATTGGCAAAAGATTCCGACAGAATGATTAACGACCAGTCCAGGGGGCTTTTTTAGGGGAGGAACTCATCAACTCATCAGCAGAGTGCTTTGGAGAGCAAACAGGGTGTGCTCCTGCCTTTTACACCTCCCTCAATTCCTCAGAAAACACCCCCCATTCTGAGACCTTTAGCCATCCATTCCTCAGTTCTTTCATGAATTCTGTGACAGATTGGTGCAGAGGTTCAGGAGATGCACAACCACTTCAGGGGTCTCTCTCTCCCCCAGAACCCCACCGATGTGGCCCCCAGGGGCACTCTACTGAAACCCATAGTGCTCTGCTTATTTATGCCACGTCTTCGACCTCAAAAGGAAAGCGAAAATAATTTTCTCTGACTACAAGGACTTGAGGGGTTTATGTTTGGCCGCCAAGATCTCAAAGGCACGTTTTGCTTTGAACAATGGAATTATTCCTTTTTTTTTCTTTGTAATTCTTCCAAAAATGAACACCTGCTTTTGAAAAAGTGGAAGCTCATTACACGCCTTTCTGACTCGCAAATGAACAATCGGAGAGAGGGGGTTGAATACAAATGAACTCCACTCTTGATTGACTTACAATTCTACGCCTCTTGCCGTTTCCATCCGTTTTTCTTCATTATTTTCGGAAAACATGTTAATTTAACTAACTTGACTTCAGTGCCTCCGAGCTACATGGGAGGTGGCCTACGTTATTGCAGACGGAACAGCAAGCGTGGTTCTACACAACTGAACTAGTAGCAAATGTGATTGATGGGCTGTGCGGGTCGAAGGTTAACAGCATGTTTCTCATGGATAAGAGTTACTCTTCACATCATCTGACCTTCTCTGAATGTCAAGCTGTCTACGTTCACTGTCCAGTGAGAAGAACCAAGGGATGGGAAGGGTTTCTCCAGACCAATAAAAACTCTGTGGGCTACTACATAACAAGGACTCTGGGTCATTCCCGGTCAGATCGCATGGTCTGCAAGAACAAAGTCCAGGGACTGACATTGGTAAATCATCATAATCAGTCAAGTCATATATCCCTGGTATTCATATCTGGTTTAAAAAGGGAAACAACGGAAGATAATATGTGAACCCTGTAGAACACCTTATAGAGAAGCCCGAGCACCCGCCCTTCGCATTTCCACAATCATCCCATTGGCCGTGTCATCCATTGCCCAAGGTGTTCGTGGGAGTCTATTTGTTTTTATCTCACACACAAACACACACAAGAACACATCGTGTTATGATACGGCCATAACCCACCGATAATTCCTTCCACAGTCACGCTATAAATCCCAAGTTTCCAATTACATTTGGAATCTTATGGGCCATATACGTACATTTTAATGCAATAGGCTATACATTCTAAGCACATACTCTCTCGGTGACACGTTCCGATGTGGTTCCATCTATGATGTACGGCCGGCAGTGTGCACTTTATTATGTATAATTTGTTATCCATTCTAAACCCCAGGCACCACAACGCTTTCTGCCCTCCTACTTATAGACCACTACGTAGTATCTACGGTTACCTTTAAGTCTTTTTCCAATGCACCATTCAGATAAACTGTCCACAGTTACTATACATTAGCCTGATTTATAGTTTTATTTCAACGGTTTTATGCCTGGTTATAGTTGAAAGTTGCAATGACTAAGCTACTCTTTTATAATATCATGCACACGGGGAAAGGGTCTCTGTCAAATGGTGTGTTCTGATATTACAATTAATTTTATATATGGTTTTGTAGTGCAGACAAGGACAGGTCAAGGCAGGGCTTTTGTGGGGTGTATCTCCCAGTGATGTAGACAGCGGAAGACGAGGAGTTCATCATCTGACTGTGACGTCAGGGTCAGAACTGTCTAATCATCGACTGCTATATAAAAGCAGGCTATGTCAACCTCAGATCTTAGTCCTAACAAGGAGAGAGAGACAGAGGGAAGGGGAGGGTTGGATTTGTGTGCATAGAGTTTCTGATCAAGTTTTATTGTTTAGTTTTTTTGTCTCCTAACAAATGTGTCTTATGTATTTATCCCATTATCCACTTGCTATGGGAATGTAAACAGATGTCTCCCATGGCAATTTAGCCTTTTGAATAGAAATATTTATTGAATTCAGAGATGAAGAGAAATGGAGTGTGGCATTCTCCATGAGATTAACTGAACTATGTCGCACAGGTCAGAGACAGTCAAACCCTAAGGTATACATGTTCTGTCAGGGACACGCGTTGGAGAAAAGAGATTGAGAGAGATGCAAGGAAGAGAAAACGGAGACAAAAACACATCAACAGAAGAGAGAAAACAAATAGACATGTCTTGTTTCAAAAGACCCCAACGGAGAACACATGAAATGGGATAATATTGTGTTTTCAGTTCGCCGCTGGGTCAACCGAACGCTGGGGAGAATAATCACTTGTTGATCTAATACTTCTAGCTGTATTTGCTCCTGAGAAGCCCCACTGTTGACGAGTGATGCGCTTTTTCTGTTCATTCTCAGTTCTTTATTAATCTGGCACAGACCACAGTGCTGATTGTCCTCTTGAGAAGGCAGAACACCCGGCATCTTCAAAACCAAATATTAATGAATCAGTGAGGAACGCGGGCCATGTGCCAATCGCTGTGAGGCCGAACCAGTCAACCTAGACTAGAATGTTTGGAAAGAGGCCTCTGAGAGTTTTGCATCGTCACTCTCCACATCTTCTGGTCTCTGACATTTTTGGCACATCAGTGAGGATGAGCAAAAAAAAGTGCTGTGTGAAATAAACATCACCGTTAATGAGGTACGTTGTCATTTCCATGAAAGTGCATTGCACTTCATTAATCTTTAGAGAAAATCAACCAAAATTACAGAATTCTCAAATGGTCTGTGTATTTACCAATAAAGTAATTGTTTAAATGTTTTCAGCACATGTAGCCTCTCTGTGCAAGAAGAATGGTACCAGTGTGTTGCTGTTTTCAGATCAGTTTAAGAGCGAACTTTGAGTATTCCTTCTGAGCAACTGCATTATACACTGTACGGGCAAAAGTATTGGGCACACATTAATTATTGAATGCAGATGTTTCATTCAGTCCCATTGCCGCAGGTGTGTAGAATCAAGCACATAGCCATACATTTTGCCTTCACAAACTTTTGAGAGAGCTCACTGCATTCAGGCGTAGTACTGTAATAGGATGCCACAGTTGCAACAATTCAGTTCCTGAAATGTCTTTCCTCCTAGATCTTCCCTGATCAACTGTAAGTGGTATTATTGCAAAGTGCAAGCAGTTAGGAACCACAGCAACTCAGCCAAGAAGTGGCAGACCACTTAAACTTGCAGAGCAGGGTCACTGAGGGCTGATGCACATAATGTGTTCAAGTCGCCAATGCTCTGTTGTTTCAATAACTGCAGAGTTCCAAACCTCCTCTGGCATAAACATCAGCACTAAAACTGTGCACCTGGAGCTTCCTGGCATTGGTTTCCATGGTTCTGCAGCTGTATGCAAGCCTTACATCACTATGTGCCCAATGGAGGGGGGCAGCAAAAACATCTTCTGTGGAGTGACGAATAACACGTATCTATCTGTCAGTCTGATGGATGAGTCTGGGTTTGGCAAATGCCGGGAGACTGCATTGTACCAACTGTAAGGTTTAGTGGAGGAGGGATATTGCTACAGGGTTGTTTTTCAGGGACTAGGCCCCTTAGTTTCACTGAAGGGAAATGTTAATGCTTCAGCTTACTAAGACATTTTGGAAAATTCAATGCTTCCAACTTGTGGGAACAATTTGGGGAAGGCACTTTTTTGTTCCAGCATGACTGTGCCCCAGTGCACAAAGCAAGGTCCATAAAGGCATGGTTGGATGAGTTTAGTGAGGAAGAACTTGAATGGCAGGCACAAAGCCCTGACCTCAATTCTATCAAACACCTTTGGGATGAACTAGAACGGAGATTGCGAGCCAAGCCCTCTTGTCCAACATCGGTGTTTGACCTCTCCCATGCTCTTCTGGAAGAATGGGCAAACATTCCAACAGACACTCTCCAAAATCTTGTAGAATGAGTGGAAGCTGTTACAGCTGCAAAATGGGGACCAACTCGATAATAATGCCTATGGATTTAGAATAGGATGTCATACAAGCTCCTGTTGTGTCAGAGGTGTTTCAGGAAGCGGACCAATGCGCAGGCGGTTGGCTCAAAAGGCTCTTTATTCTGAATGGAATTTACCAGGGTGTAGTATAAACGACTACGACCGTATACACGTAACAGGAAACAATCACGGACACAGAGACAAGACACACAGGGGATTAAGTAGCCAACTACATTAGATGCAGCTGGCGGGTAATCAGGAAGGGTGTGTTCACAGGACATGGGAAAACAGGACATACGAGTACGATGGCACCTAAAAGGCCGGTGACGTCGAACGCCGGGGTGCGACACGATCAGGAGAAGGCACGGCATCAGGAGGCGCATGTTGGTGTAATGTCTAGGTGTCCCAAAACTTTTGGGACACCTAGACATATTGTGTAAAAACAAAAGCATATGGGATATATAATAATAATTATGATAATGAGTATTTGTGTTGTTATTAATAATTATTATTATTACTATAGAATATACAATTTAGACATTATTTTTCACAATATAAAAATGAGTGATGGTCAAATATGTTCAAGTGATGCAATGATGGTCAAATAAGACTGAATATACTAGAATGTTTGTAATGTTTCAATAATACAGATCAAGTTAATAAAATGAAGATCAGTTACCACAAATATTACAACAAATGTTCTAAGTACCATACTCCGATGCTTCCTCTCCCTCTTCTCTCCCTTCAACCCTCTCAAACTCTCCCTCTCTGTCTTGTGCAGCAGTGCAGTTAGGGGTTAATTCATCGTTTTTATGTGCTAGCTTTATGCACATTGTAAGCATGGTCCATTAGAGGTAAGCTCAGTTCATATTGTGTGCTTGTCATGTGTGTGCGCCTGTCTGTGTGTGTGTGTTTTGTCAGGATTGACACGATGTGCGTGTTTATAGTGTTTACTCATTTTAATTTGTATGTCCATGTGCGTTTGTACATTTGTCCATGCGTGTTTTGCGGCCACTGACTTGAAGAGCTGTGTATGTGTGAGCGCACGTTCGCTCGCGCGTCAGTGTGCAGTGTGCTGACCTAATCGCCTTGCCAAGTAGACCGGCGGTAGAATTAAATTAATCGACGTCCTGTTCGACACACGTTAGGACAATTGGCGTAAAATATGCAAAGAGAATCTGATTTAATGGGGTCAGAGCTGTGCATGTGTGTGCATATGTGTGTCTGCATGTTTAAAAGCGTGTGCATGTACTGCTTGGGGCACCCATGCGGTTTTGCTGACTTATGAGCTGACACTGCACATTGCCTGTCTCCCCTGCACTCTTCTTATCAATCCATTTATGTGGATATAGGCTTCTCTCTGTAAATACCGGCCTGGAGGGAAGCATACAGCACGCAGGCACACACTCACACACACTCACATGCTGTTCACACCTCAATAGACACACACTTTGGGACTTTTCGAGGCCTGTTTATGAAGGCCTGTAAAAAAAAAAAAAAGTGTGTGTCGCTGTGTGTTTGTGTGTTATCCATTTATGTCCAGAGCCACCGACTGGCATCTTTTTCCTTGCGCCCTCCTGACAGTCGGTTTAAGACTGTGTAAACCCTCCGGAAGTCTTTGGGCTTTTTAATGGGTTATTGGGTGTTAAGAGAGGGGGAGTTGGTCAGCTGGGATGTGTGATTCCCAAATGGGCTGTCGGGTTTTCATGACATTCCACCGAACCGTTAATAGTATATTCACCAGATTGGACTAGCCCCCCCCCCCGCCATAGGCCCCTGCAGCATCTCCCTTCCTTCCACACACTGTTTTACACCAGACCACAAACATGAAGTTACTTCATTTTACCTTGTTCTTTCCCGGCATTAAGATGCCAGCACAATTTCTACATTTGTTTTATGCAGAGCAATTTACATGTGTTTACTCCACTGTTGACAAATATGTTTGGAATGCTGATTTGATCACTTTAAAAAATCAGTATATCTAGAAATCTGGATGATGCAAGAATCGTGTTATATTGTGGCCCAGATATGCAAAACACAACCACTAATACACAACCCCATAATGTTTATTAAAGTTTTGCCTGTGCTTAATCTAGCTCATTCACAAATAGCACTACGCTCCGAATCTTTATTCACTTGGCAGTTTTCAATGTGTATGTTGTTGTAGGCAACGGAGGACATTTCACTGACGTTTGCTACCTCAAGGCTATATGCATGTTCACAAACGAAGCCCTGCCTCGCCAAATGCGATTGGGTAAAGATTGGCTGGATGTGGATTGGCTGCACTGTCGCAACCTGAGCCACATTTTTCTATGAAATAATTCTTCCTACTGTACTTTGAAATTAATAGTACCTAATGTAAAATATTAAATAGAAGCATATGCGTACCCAGAAGCAGATGCAGAAGGGGAGGGGCACCCTTAAAGAAAAAAACTTGTGAAATGGAGGTTTACGGCAGTTCACGTGAAATAATGAACGTGAACACATTTCTGTTTCAAATACATTTGACTGACATTGCTGTGCGGTTGCATTTTGTGAAGAGCAATGGTTAACAGCATAGATTTTGCGGTAATTCCAAAACTGAACCTAACTGCACCGTTGTGGGTGCGTTTTGGTTTTATGCCAAATGAAGCAATTATTAGGAGATTTGTTGGATTTGCTCCAGAAAGGTGGCGGTCGAAAGCGTGAACACAACAAATCTTTAGGACCATCTCCCGATCCACCACGTGTATAATTACAATATTATTAGGTTTACACTATAGTAATGTCATAAAAATAAAGCTTTATAGGGAGGATTTTGTCAGTAAAAAAACACAAGTTTTGTCCTATGTAAGTATGTTGTGTCAGCTAATGAGCCCTCTAAGAGTTGTTTAGCAACACAGACAGCTCAGTGCCAGTGGAATGTCAATTTATAATTTTTGGATCGTACAGCTACTGCCAATTCTGTTCCAGCAATCCCGTTCCAGCCAATCGCATTCGGCAAGGCAGACCTCCCTGCTAATCGCCTTCTGCGAGGTGGGCCTTCCACCTCGGGTTATTTTGGGAAAGCGCATTTTACCTGGAAGATATATACATAACATGGGAGCAAAGATTGCTTACTGTAAGAAAGTATAAGCTAGAAAAACAGGACAACGAACTGCCAGTTCCTCCCTTGTCTACTACAGCATACACTACAAAAACAGCAAAGAAGCAAACAAAGACTAGCTCTCTATAGCTAGCAACCAGGAACACTAAGATAACGTTTGCAAGGCTAAGAAGAACTCGAACTCTGAGTACATGTTCCCATATGTTCGTATCTTGTTATATTACTTTGCTTCTTTGAAACCGTACCTTAACAGCTAGCTGCTTAACAGTCATTTACTTAAACATGAATAACAGACTTTGCATCCAATCACCAATCTTCTGTTAATGTTGTCGTTTTGTATTAGGGGGAAGAGTGTCAATAATCTGGGAATTGGTATTGTATGAAATTGGGGGTATCTCATACTTTTTTGTGGTTTTGTTTTGCGGTATTGGGGAGAGTATTTGCATTGGGGGTTTGTACTTGTATTAGTAGTTTTGTTTTGCACTTCCAGGCCACCGTAGTGTTACCTATCGAACCAGCACCTAATTAGTGCAACATTTCTTGCGAAGGTTCTTTCCTAATCCCGGTCTTGGTTGTAAGTACTTTTTGTTGTGAATACGTTCAACCCGCGTGTGTTTTTCTTGTAGTGTTGGTGGGGGTTGTAGCGTCTCACGGTGTATTGCTTGACCAGACATCAGGTCACTGAATTAGTCTCCCGGGTCTGTCTGTGAGGAACTCTGTTGGAGCTAAACACTATCTCTCTGTCAGGGATAGAGGCACTGGTGACCTTGTTGTGGCATCTCCCATTTTTTCAATTTATTCCCTCTTTCTGTGCCTGTCTTTCTCTGTTCGCTTTCTATATCATTGTCCGTCACGTGTGTCATTTTGTCTCTTTATATTGTGCTTTGTAGTGTTTCCGCCTCCGTTCTCTCAGTCACGTTATATCTCTGTAAATTTAGCCACTGTTTCTTTCTATCCTTTTGACTCTGTCCATTTCTGTATCTTTTTCACTTTATATTTCTCTGTCTTGCGTTCACTCTAATTCCCTCCTTTCTTTCTATTTCTCTGTCACATTGGCTTTTCCATCCATCCATCCTTTTTGGATGTTACAAACTATCATAGAGAGTAGTGGAACAGGAGGGAGCAATCGTAAAGAAGGTGGAACCTAACTATTTAACGGCGCCATAAACCAGACGCTCGCCTCAAACCCCAGCTTCTCTGCTCTCATATTAATGAAGCATAAAATGTTTAATTAAATCTTAAAAGGCTGTTGATATATAGGGCTAAAAACCATCCCTCCGAGCTGTGCCTCCATTTCTGCATTCTTTCCGGATTATTCATTAAGTTCATCCTAAGAAGGTGTGGAATGACGCTTCCCGCTCGTTAATGTAATGAGTCAATCCATTTATCCTCCTGCAGTGATCCTCACATGCCAACGTTCCCTTGATATTTTAACTGATTTTAGTTTTAGCCTCTGGAGCAAACCGTTTTCTATGGTTAGGTCACATGTACAGGATAAAACCTGGATGGTTCTCCCCTCTAAAATAGGTTGCCTTAATGGAGTTTTATTACTTATCGTGGTCTCAGAGACTCTGGAGTGGTGCTTTTGTGTGTTGGTTTTGAGGATCGATCCCGGGTCCTACCTCGCATGGTTTATTCATTTAGTAAAATAAGATGTTCTCAAAGCTTTGATAGTGCTGACTTGTCCATGACTAAGCGCTTTTCTTTGTAAAGTCCTTTTTAAACGTTCATCGAATTGCCAAAGTCACAAAAGGCCTATCCTACATTTGCCTCCCCCAGCCAAGCAATTACGCTGTTTTACTCCCGGACATAACCGCAGGTGGATGAAGTGTCCTGTTGAATTTATAGATCTGGTTATTCTAGGTTGAAGATGCTTTTTGCTCTCTCCCCTCTTAAACCCGATGAGGATGCTCACGAAAATATTGAGCATTTATCAATGTTATTATAGCCCGTAAATCCTTCTCTTGTCCAGGACAGAGACTCCCTTTGGTTTTCTCTGGCTTTTATTCCTGCCGGATTTGCTGAAACAGATGTGGTTATTGCCCAAGCTTACGGGCACGGTCGTATCAGATACAATCCATTTCCTCTTCCCCGATCTCCTCCCGTTTCTGTTTGACAACACGGTGGAATGAGTCTGCCGCTGCTGACGTGGAGGGAGTGAGCACCGCGGAGACGAATGTGGCTGGATGTAGTCACTTCTAATCAACCCACACAAAAGGCTGGAGGCAGGGAGGGGGGCACGGCAAGAGTGAGAGACTGACAGAGTTGGAGAGAAAGGGAATGAGCGAGATATAGAAGAGAGAGAGAAAAAGGGATTGATTGAGAAAAGGAGAGGATGGGGGAACAACAGAGGTAGAGGGCTTCCGACATCCGCGAAGCGTCAGGATTAGTCGAGGAGTCCGTTTAATCCTCAGCCTCACAGCTACATGATATGGATCTGCACCACTATCAGATCACTGATCTTTTATTTTGTACCCACCCTCATCAACCTCCCCACCCCAACCCCCTACACACACAACACACACACACACACACCCTTTGCCCATCCATTTATAAATGGAGCCATAGAATGAGGATACGTCGACTTTTGTAAACAGACTGCTTCCATTTTGCTTTTGGGAAGATCCCTTTGGATGATTTGTCCCACCTCACTGAGCGTCGCTCGCCGGGCAAGTCGGCACGTGAGGCTTGTGTGCAACGTTTGAACGAGTCAGGCCGGTACCGGAGCCCTTTGCACAAGTCTAATGTGGTCTGTCCTTCTCTCTCCCCCTAGCCTGCCCCCCGGGGACATTCAAGTCCACCCAGGGTCTGGGTCTGTGCCTCCAGTGCCCCTCCAACAGCCGGTCCGCATCCGAGGCTGCCACCATCTGCGTTTGCCGCAATGGATACTATCGTGGTGACGTGGACCAGCCAGATATGCCCTGCACCAGTGAGTCTGTCTGTTAATGTTTCAAATCTAGCTGGCTAAAGCAAAGGTCAATTTATGCTAGTGCTTATAGTTACATTATCAATTTACAGCTAAAACAACTGTAAACGCTAATAAACCTGAATTATTGTATTGTAGTATATGATCCTTCAATTTGTTTGGCAATGTTTCAGAGATAACCAGACATAGCTTTTCTTCTTTTTGTCACTGATGGACTTAGCTTTTGGTTTGAGGGAAACAGATCATTGGGATGGGAAGTGTAGTGGAGGATGCCGGTGAAATTAGTGCTAGCCTTCTCGTTAGGGTCCTAACGTACCCCGAGTACTCCAAGGCAGTCCAGATGTGTGTAGTGTTGTCATGGTTGTTGCCTAAAGAATGCCACCACTTTGCATTTTTTGATACTTTGTAAGAGGCATAATATAATTAATTTGAGGGAATACTGTCTAATGTTGTAAGGGATTTTACACATTACTATGACCATAATATTAAGTCTTTGGTGTTGAGAGTTACACTTGTTCCCTCTGTGGGCCTATTCCCCCGGTTTGGGAACCAGTGCTACAGTTCATTAGTCCCCTCTCCTGTGCTGCACCAAAGGCTCTCATTAAACAGACCAGCTGAAGATACGGACACACAGAGGAGTCGTCAGGCCGGCTTACTTCTTGTAATGCATGTGATACATAAAAAGCAATATGCTAAGCTCATCAGAAGTCCCAACTGACACTGAATTTCCAGCAGATTGCTGAAGCCCCCCCAAAACGGGCTTGTTTACTCCAGGCTTCCAATGCCTCTGGAAAAAGCTTTTAGCGGTGTTCGTGCAAGCACACGTACACACACACACACGCAAACACCCACACACCCACGTGAACAAGTATATACTGGCCACGCCTCAGGAGAGGATCTTGGTAACATAATTTTTCTCCTCCTGCCTACTCCTTAACCACAGCATTGGAGGGAAAAATATTAATATTTCTGTAGTTATTTGTGTGTTTTATCCTGATTTATTCAGAGGGGTCTGAGGTAATTGGCATAGAGACTGGGTGTGCGGTGTGTTTGTGTACGGCTATTCTCCCTGCTGGCAGCAAGGTCTACCTGTTACAGTGTGTATTTACTGCGGCCATTCTGCTCTGCCACGATAGACTTCGCCAAGAGACCTTGAATGCTCCCTGTAGTGCAACATGCCTCCGCACTTTCTAAGTCTTGAAAGCTCCACCAAGTGAAAAAGCCCTTCTACACGTTGATGCTTTGAATGCTCCCTCCAGAATAGAACCTCTTTGCACCTTCAGGATGTTGTGAACTCTCCCCAACTGCCAGCACCCCGTTTTTTTGCCGTGAGGCTCTGAACTTGCCCCAGGTTCATCACAGCCCTCTGTTCTTTTTTTCCGTGCTCCGTCAAAAATAGAACCTCTCTTTAACTTGACTGTGGCATTCTATAGCCTTCAGCTTTGCGTCTTTTAACGCCACACAATAGTACTAATATCCACCCTAAGGCAATGAAACAGACCCTTTCCACAGTGATATCTCACCGCGCTGTAGGTCGGCTGTAGCCTTTTGGGTAGCCATAGATGAGATTTGCTTAAGGTGCCATATATATATATTTTTTCTACCCGTTTTGCCATGGGGCTGAGAAAATGTTGCTATTTTCAAATACATCTGTTTGAATAATTTTTCCATGGGGCAAAGAGGTATTTCTCCCATTGTAGAATGCGATTTTATTTTAATTAAATTGAACACATTTCACTTTCAGGCTGAGTGAACATTCCAAATTTTTGTAGCGTACTGAGAATAACTAACAAAATCAATAAGAGTTCAGTTATTGTCAGTGCCTGGCCGGCTGTTTTGTATTCAGCTGTGATAGATTTTGATAGCTGACTAGACTTACTGTCAATTTAAACATTGATACGTCAGATTTTGTTGAGTTCATTAATGCAATTTTTTGGGGGACTGATGACCCAAAGCGATCACTTGTCTGTCTCTTACGTCTAGAGTAGACCCTGTTCCCCTGTACTTTCTTTTTGAATGCTGTTACCCAAATGTTGCTGTTACCAAGCCCAGTACCCTCCTCTGCTCAACACCTTCCCAAACACCCCCGCAAGCAGCTCTGTGCTCTGTTCTCTCCATCTAGGCAGTGGTCTCAGCCAGGGGTAGTGTTGGAAGTACAAGCAAGCGAAACCGTATCAGTAACGTCAGCAGCGGCAGTGGTCCTCCACAGCCGTTTTCAGATCTCTCTTTCTGATTAGCGGGGGTGATGGATTGCCTGCGCCTGACTCTGACGGCGGGGCTCCCCGGCGTTCCCCCCCTCCCCCCTCGTCAATCTCCCTGGTTCCTCTTACTCTGTAGGGGGTGCAGCCAATCCCTCGGTCTCCCGGCATGGTGCCCACTCCCCTCGGCACTGACACTCGCCGCTGGGGGATTTCTGGAGCGTGCAGCGCTCCACTGTCCCCATCATCCCCCAGTCTTCACCGTGGCTCCTTCATAACAGACTAGGCAAGAGTTGCCCGCCTGCCTGCTGGGCCTCTCTCTGCGTGGGGGAGAGAGGAAGACTGACAGGCCGATCCGTTAATTGGTGGGAGTCTGCGGGAGCGGGCCCGAGGAACTGTTGCTGATTAGTCCGTCGGGGAGAAAGGAGCTGGACAGGAGCAGGGGAGGAGATGTGTTCTTCTGCTTTTTTTCCGAAGCGTTGGGAAACTGAGAAATGAAGTAGCATGACGGAGCATATGGAGATGTACTGGATAACGGCTAGATCCGCTGGGGGAATGAGAAATGCCAGAGCCCGGTAGCATACTAACAACCGGTCCAGGAGTAGAGAAGGTAGAGATGCGCAGTATGGTTCTGCTACGTTATGCGGATGCATGGATAGAGTTATTCCATTGTTTGGTTGGGCCAATGTGAATGGAGGGGAAATGTGGTTGAGAAGGTAGAGATGCGCAGTATGGTTTCTGCTACGTTATGTGGATGCATGGATAGAGTTATTCTGTTGTTTGGTTGGGCCAATGTGAATGGAGGGGAAATGTGGTTCGGAACCCACATAATGCAATTTGATGTGTTTTGATACACGAGCCGGAGGCCGCATCGGTCAGCGACACGGAATGCATGGAAACCAGCACAAAACAGGGAGGCAAGGGCAAAAAAACGGAAATAATTTCCAGTACATTCCTGGCCTACACCGCGCTGGCTCACTGTGCATGGCTCTAGGCCTCATCTCAAAGCTGCCGGATGCCTCCTTGATCTCTGTTGAACACTGTCTGGACCTCAGGCCACAAATCCTCGGAACGTCTTTGCCCCACGCGGAAATGGGAGATGTTCCCTCAGCCCGTGACACATTTTTTCTTCTGTTGGTTTTCACTCATCACTTTAATTCTCTACCTCGCATGCTTTTCGTTTGCTGCTCAACATTTTCCTTTATTACTTGCATTTCCACACATCTCCCCACCCTTGCCTTTTTGCCTATTTCATTAATTCTCTCCTATACCGCCCATGGTCGTTCTCTCCGCTATCTGCCGTTCAACTTTTTTTTTTCATCCTCATCCGCTGTGTCTCCTTCTGTGGTGGTTGTTTCTGTGAGCCGCTTCTTCGGCCTGTGATGCACCAGTCAACAAAGCTAAGCCAGTGTAATTGCCTGGCTTGGGATAATCCTTCTGCCCCACTGCTGCTTGGCTGCGGAGAAAGAGATGGTGCCGTGCCTCAGACCAGAGCACACACATGAACCGCTGCGTACACGCGTACGTACTGAGCGGTATGAGCGGACAGACAATCGTGCCCATTTCCTCTACTGTGCCAGCTGGTCGACACGCAGTGTGAAACGGCGGTCACACGCAAAGCGTTGTTGGAGCTGCCTCCATTTGGGGGAAACGACTGATTATTCGAGGTCTCAGAGAGTGACGTCAACGATTCACACACGGTTACACACACGAACGCACTGAGCATAATCGTGCTTGGATACATTTCCGGTTCTTATATGGGTAGGTTCTGACATGGTTAGGTTCTGGTATGTTAGCTGTGTGGGGCTCCTTCCGATGCCAATATTTCCGACATTAATGAATCCACAGATGAGTGTGTGGGGCTTTTAGGCCGGACACTGGAAAAACGTACCGAAATTCACCTATAGAATTAGGATTACCAAGCACATGGTAATCATAATTGTACAGGTAGATTTCTATGTGCAGGAGTGCTTTAGAGGGGGAACTGAAACACTCATGCACAAGGAAATCTACCTGTTGAATCAGTTCCCCCTCTGAAACAACTCAGCCAGCCCTGACACACTTTTCATCCTTCTTTCACCGAATTACCTAGTTGTGCTTGTTTTTTAGCTTTTTACGCTCCAGATCTCCACACAAGGAGTTGTAGCAAGTCCCACAGGAGCTGTTTGACATCGTAAAAACAAACAACGTGAAGAAGGCACAAGAGGATTGATCTGGGCTTTGTTTGGACTGCCCTGCTGGGTAGATAAAGTTACGTGCTGTTATATTTCCGACGGTCAGAAGTGCCTCCAGCCTGGGCAGGATAAATAGTATATGGTCTTCAGGGCCAGAGCCAACATCAGTTAACCATCATGCAATGTCGTTGGGATGTGCTTTCTAGCGCCACCTGTTCCATAGGACACTCAGTGACATCAGTAAGGGGCGTAGGTATTTATACGCACTGTATGTATTCACATATCACACATTTTAACAATTTTTTTTAAGTTTCAGAAAACGCTTGATGACATTGTGGCTTTCTTAATTGGGCCTGGGAAAAGTGTCGGCAACAATCGAGACTGACTGGCATGGCTAAACGAATGCTAGGCAAGGTGCCTTTTAAGTAACGCCCTGGACAAATTAAATCCCATGGCAAATTAAAAACAGCCAAGGGAAGACTTAATAGCCTGCAAATCGCCGGTTAAGTGCCAGTCGTATCGGATTTGTCCAACCGTGAATGCAATTGGGAATCCGCCTAGCAACAGGGAGATTATTCAAGACTAACGCCTAACTAAAATGCTTTCAGTCTCCACATTTAAACATACAAAAAATGGTATTTGTTTCTTGAGGGGCCCCACAAATGTGTTACATACACGGTTTTCTCAGTTAATATATATTCAATATCATGAACTGGTTACGGAATTCAATATATGAAGCGTTTGTCATATCTAAGTGCGGTTGTCTGATGGTTAATGTAGACACACATGCATACATTTAGATTTAAAAACTTAATAGGAGGATCCTATTGTCTTTCAAAGAACACTTGTCACCCCAAAAGTGTTTGTCAGATGGAAATGGTTCTCAAGAATCTATTCCTGTGCAACCAGCCCATTCGGAGCTCTTTCTTCTTAATACAGTTAACGTTAAAGAAATTTAGCAGACGCTAATTTTCCAGAGCGTCATAAATTAAGAGTGTATATGTTTTTCGTATTTTTCCTGGCCTACTCCAATTACCGGAGAAAGTGTTACGACTATCTGCTGGGAACATAGACCTTTTGGTTTCTAGTGTGTGTGAGTAGATGTAGTACATCTACAGTATAATGCATGAACTCTTGATGGATGTGATAGTGCATTGGGGTTAGCCCAACTCCCTGTGTTTGCCCTATTTCTGCCAAAACAAACACTGTGTCCTCTCTACAATAATACTTCCCTTTTTTATCTTGCTATGTTTGTCTCTCGCTGTCTCACTAAAGGTCGCTATATCTCTCCCTTTCTCGTTTCTCTCGCTATACACACAAGGACAATTACATGGCAACTTGAGATAAGATGTAATCGCAATACATAAGTGCAGATACTATGTTTGTTCTCGATAGTCTATATTGTATTGTGATTTGGTACTGCGGTTGTACTGCAATCAGTCTTACCATTTCAGTGCCTTCGGTTTTCTAGCGGAAGCCGACAGCAGCCATCTTGTAAGCGGCTGTGTTGTTGATAAAACCAAGACTTTACAAAACCAAGACTTGCTGAAACAAAGACGCTCTGTGAGTTGTCCTGCGGGAGTTTGTCGGAGAAGGATAGAGAGGACGGCTTCACTCTCCCAATCAAGTATCTTTGTTGTTATTATCTAGCTTTGCAAGCTTTTCTGGGACAGGTATTATTATCTCTTCAAAGTGGAGATTCTCTTTCTTTTCACTCCCCCCTTTCCATTTCCTCATTTGAATTCCATGCTGTCACTATCACTAAGCCACTAGAGCTTAACATTATTGTCATCTATCGTCCAATAGGGGCTGTAGGAGAGTTCCTAAATGAGCTTGACACTTTGTTAAGCTTATTTCCAGATGATGGCTTACCACTCACAGTGGTAAGGGACAGTGAACAACTTGATTCCTTGACCTCTTTCTCTCCCCTCTCTTCAGTTGTGCTTTGTCTAGTGATGTCTGGGTGTCCGACATTGTCCTCTTGGCCCAAACCCTTCCTACCTTCTCCTGACCATCACTGTTGACCTTTTACCTTTCCTTACTTTCCTCATCAACTCCTCCCCATTCAATTCTGCTTGTTGCGCCCCCCTCCCCAAGAAACCAACTCTTACCAGGTTGCATCGAGCGGGTGTATGTCTGCGCCACACGCTGTCACTAGTGGTATACCCCTGGGTTCAGTCTTTGCCCTAGTCCTCTTTTCTCTCTATACAAGATCACTTGGCACTTTAATATCCTCACAGGCCTATCATTGCTACACCTATTACATTCAACCCTTCATCTCATTTCCCCCTTCTGAATACCCAGGTTGCAACACTCATATCTGCATGCCTGGCAGACATCTCAGTATAGCAAGCTTAACATTGATACAATGGAGCTGCTCTTTCTCCCTGATCTCCCTGATTGAAGATCTGTCAATCACGGTTGCTAACTCCACGGTTGTCCCCTCAGAGAACACAAAAAACCTTTGCATGAGACTCGACCAGAAACTGTTTTTGTCTGCAAACATTAAAGCCGTTACTAGCCCTTGTAGATTCAAGCTGTACAGCATTTGCAAAATACGACACAAACTTACACACAAAGCAGCTCAGGTTCTGATCCAGTCATTTGCCATCTCCCTTCTTCCCTTGTGTGCCATAAAGCCTCTGCATCTTATCCAGAATTCTGTAGCCCGTCTTGTGTTCAACCTTCCTTAATTCACCCATGTCACACCTCTTCTACACGGTTTCTGGTAGAAGCTTGAATCCACTACAAGACCGTGGTGCTGGTCTATGGTGCAGCAAAGAGAACTGCTCCTCCTTACCTGCAGGCTATGCTTAAACCCTACAACCCTTCCCCTGCACCCCGATCTGCCAAGTCATGTCTATTTGCCAACGGGTGGGCAGCTCTCGCTCTTGACAACTATCTATCTTGACACCTAAATGTTGGAACAAACTTCCAACAAACCAGGACTGCAGAATCCTTGCCTCTTCAGAAAGTATCTGAAAACCTACCTATTTGATGAGTATCTAAATCAACTTGTGTATCCCCCCACCACCCAAAGAAATGCACTAAATTGGGATTTCTCTGGCACTGACTTTACCCACTAATGGCTTCAATGAAGGAAAGTGAACTTGTCAAAATTGTCAGATGTTCGTTTTCCAAGGCACCTTGAGAGAGATGCACACAGATGTTCGTTTTCCGAGTCACAATAATAGAGATGCATTTATTGTATGTCGTTCTGGATAAGAGTGTCCACTAAATTACGAAATGTAAATGTACTGCCATTCCATATTCCAGACGTCTTGCAGCAAAGTAACAATAGATGGCTTTGAGTGAGAGGAGTTTGATCAGTGATGAAAACAAGAGTACAGAAAACCCATCAGCTCAATATTTTCAAACAAGATCCTCAGATGAACATCTAAAGAAGGATCTCGGCCTAGCTCTCGTGTGTTAATCCTAATATTAAAATTCAGTTTTCTTTGGTTGAAATGTGGCTATATGGATTGAACACATTATTTCCAATCTGTCCTCTCTGTGGCAGACCATAATAATTACACTGTGGAGGTCATGCTCTCCCTGTCACTGACCCCTCAGTTGTCGCCATGGCGCTTGGCCGAGGTCACTGGAGCGACGTTAGCATTCCGTCACCTCTGTGTGTTCCGCTGCTTTGTCCCAGTGCCCTAGCAGTATCCCACTTGGCTTTGGCGCAACAATGATTCATTGTGGCTGTGTTGACAGAAGCAACCGCCTGCCTTCACCCCTTTGCGGTGGGAAACACAAGGGCCTTGTTCTAATACGCTTAGAGGTTTTCTTTGCTGGTCTCCTCTGCTCTTTGTAACAGGAAACCCCTTGGCTTCATCCTACTACCTTCATAAAAATTTTGCAGGTTGCATCCAGAATTTTTTCGGGGGAAAGCAAAAAAAAAAAATATCTCAGTGTATACTGTGTGTTATATATGTATGCATATACAGTGTATATAAATGTATAAATGGTCCTAAAAAAACATGACAACGGACTGGATGCATTGATTTACAAACGACCTCAACCCTTAGTCTAACTGCAAGCTTGTGGATTAATACCTCACATTTGCTGGAGTAATGGACTATAATTAGCATATAGAGTAGCTGTTCGTTCAGCATTGGCATGTCCTGGAACATTCTTTTAAGTGGTGGAAATGCTTCCATCAACAGAGTCGTACTCATGAAAACATTCCGCTAATCGCAGTTTATCCAAGCCTTTCCTGCCCTCTGGGTGAATATGGAATATAACCAGCTAGTCCAATTCAAATGTGTCTCAAACCCTTCAGTCTGATGCACACTATACAGAAAAGTACTGGTTCTGTTGTTTTCTTGTCACAGCATTGTTCCAGGAGTTGTGTAGCCAGGTCGGCCAAGTACAGCTCAGTTTAGGGCAGTTTTATTTTTTTGATTAGTAAAAAAAGAGCTAACTCATAAAAGGATCCATTCCCTTCTCCCCCTTTTTCCTGAGGGGTTGAAATTGATTGAGGTTATGAGGGATAATTGATCCAATGACCCCTTGTGTTGAATGTGCAACTATGCCGCTTCCATGAGCAAAATGCAATCCCATAAGGCAGCATGTTGTTTTTCATCTTGCACTGTTTAACACTAAAGGTTAGATTAATAGTATTGCATGCCATTCCATGCATTTTTTTCGTTCCACCTGCCAGTCTCTGGAAGCCCCCACCTGTCTTCTGTAAACAGGAAATGACAATGGTAGGCACTTTAATCAAGTGTGTAGGGCAGAAGGACGGTTTTCAGGGTAATTCTGATAATTCCGTTTATGTTGTGACAGGTCCCTCATTTGTGTTAGCGTGCTAATATCTGGTAGCTTGTTACTCTTTGTAAATGTTCTACTTTTTTAGCTGGCTACTTTTTTTAGCTTACTTAACGCTTAACATATGCCCCCACAAGGGTGCGTGCCAGCTCACTCATGGGGGGGTCACGTACAACTCCAACATAAAGTATGTTGTAAACTGCCTCTCATTCAACTGAGGTGAAAAAAAGAACAGCTGATATTGGACTTCAGGAGATGGGAGGAGGGAGCACCTCTTCCTACTAATGGCAGGGCTACATGTACATCAAGAATAATAATAAGAAGAAGAAGAATGATGGTTGAATCACACCAACACAGTAGATTAGAAGGCTCATTAGCGCCTCTTCAACCTCAGGCAGCTGAAAACATTCGGCATGTCCCACAAGACCGCCACACAGGTCTAAAGGTGCATCATTGAGTGCATTCTCTCAGGCTGCATCACGGCATGTACAACAACGGCTGATTGTTAGCCCTTGGGCTACCGTCTAGCAGATAGCAACGATGCAGTAGCAGCACTATAAACATGGAAAGACCAGACACGCTCTCCGTGAACACAGTCTCTCTGCAGTCACACATGCTCTAACGCTTACACACACTCCCACTGTACTTGAATTCATATACTAACACACAAACACACACGTGCAAAAACACTACATTCATGCCGCAGAATCAGGCACACTGTCAGTCTTCTTTTTCTTTTCTTTTTTGATACTGTTTCTGAGTTTGTATTATTGTACTGGGTTTATACTAGAGTTACTTTATTCAACCAGCTGCATTTTTGTAGTTGCCACGAAATTACACTGTCACTACACGTGTAATAATGTCTGCTATAATATGTGTGACCCCGATAAGACTTGGAAAATGTATAATTTCCTTGAGTAACCTTAGCAAAAGCAACTACAATGGGCAAGTCTCTCTGAAAAACTAGATTCTGTGAGATCTCAAGTCCGGTTAGGGGAAAGTAGAATTGAATACGTGACGCTGGCAACTTGCTGATTTTCATTTTCGAATCCTGTCCGCGAAAGATGACCACTGAGACATCAGTGGTGGGGGGGGGGGACCCAATTAAATAAAGGCTCCTCTCTGCGTCTGTTTGTAGGCGTTCCCTCGGGCCCCCGGAACGTGATCTCCGTGGTGAACGAGACATCGGTGATCCTGGAGTGGCACGCGCCCCGCGAAACGGGCGGTCGCGACGACGTGGTCTACAACATCGTGTGCAAGAAGTGCCGGGCGGACCGGCGCACCTGCTCCCACTGCGACGACAACGTGGAGTTTGTGCCGCGCCAGCTGGGCCTGACCGAGACGCGGGTGTTCATCAGCAACCTGTGGGCCCACACTTTGTACAGCTTTGAGATCCAGGCGGTCAATGGGGTTACCAACAAGAGCCCGTATCCGGCCCAGCACGTCTCCATAGACATCACCACCAACCAGGCCGGTAAGAACGGGCGATGGTGCTTCCCACTCGGAGGGAGCGCGGGTGAGGGTCACGACAGGTGACGCGGATGACGGTGACCACGAAAAGCGCACGTCTTCGGAGCCCCTCGCGGATTTCACCTGGTCGTAACGTGAAATTCCCATTAGATTAAATGGGGTTGGATGAAGTCAATTTGGCTGACTTCATCCGACACGGGGACGTCGCCGACCCCGTGTCGGATGAAGTGGGGTTGTCATCGTCATTTTGTAGCTGTCTCTCTCGTCGAGTTTGCGCCAAGGATTTCTAAGTGTTTTAATGACGCTTGAAACATTCCACATTGCCCAGCACCAGTAAACGAATTACATTTTCTGCATTTGGGACTCCCGGCCTGTTGTATGACATGCTGTGCTGAGAGTTCTGGAGAAATGTCGCTGTTCCTCAGCGTGAATAATTACTGGGGGAGGTGGGGTCACAGCTGACTCTATAAGAGAACTCACAAAGTGGAATATTGAAACTGCCTCTCTTCACTCGTTTTTTCGCCCTATTTTCTTGTATCAAAGCGCAGGCCTGCTAGATAATTGAGTGTGTTGAGGGGTTGAGGGATTTTTCCCTTTGAAAAAATTGTGTTCCCCCCAACACACACAGCCGAAGACATGGCTTGTTAGGATCCATGGCGGTACCAGCACATCAATTCCTCTGCCCTATTTCTGCACCCTTTGTAGTTTCCCCGTTTTATTTACCCATCAAACCCTTTGATTCCGGAAAAAAGAACACGCTCATGTTACTGATTGCCACGCTAACAAACATTACGTACAACACTGCGATTCATAAAATGCATAGTGTAAAGAAATCAATATTTACTTTCACAAACAATAAATATTGTTTTTATTTTGTACTGAAAGAACCTTTCTATTATTTCTACATAATTTAAAGGGGGCCTTGTGAGTTGTTGAGGCACTAACTTATTTTATTTTTTTGATGAGTAGGAACAGAACTTAACACGGCAATTATGTTGACGTTTTTTTTATTTTTATTTATATCGTTTGTCTGTAATGTATAAACTGAAAAGTCACTGCTTTCCTTGCCATCTGCCTCTGTGGCAGAGTAAGAACACAACAAAAAAAGACCTAACTGTAATTTAATCTTGAGTGAAATACACATAATTTTGAGTTTTTTTCAAATTATGCATTTGCCAATAAACAAATTAAACTGATGTAAACATAACTGATCCAATAGGAAATGCTAGTTTGTTATCCATTACAAATATACATATTAATGTGTACAATTTGTCTGCTTTTCACAGTCTTTGGAGGCAGTACTGGCTGCTAGAACAGGCAGTTAGACATGAAGGGGTCTGTGTTTAGTACTGCAGATTGACTATGTAGACAACACCTCTGTCCAAGACATTAGCCCATGATTTAGGCTCCCTGAATCAAGTCGTGGTGTTGGACAATAGCCTTTCTCTTTCACACTCTCTCTATTTCTTTATTCAGAAGGCTTGTTCTCGAAGGCCATTGGCTTTCTCACCAATTCCCTTGCTTCCCCTTTTCTACTCTCCAGTTTGTCCTTTCACTTGCACCTCTCTCCTTCTCTTTCTCTCTCTCTCTCTCCTTCTCTCTCTCTCCTTCTCTTTCTCTCTCTCTCTCCTTCTCTTTCTGTCTCTCTCTCCTTCTCTTTCTGTCTCTCTCTCCTTCTCTCTCTCTCCTTCTCTTTCTGTCTCTCTCCTTCTCTCTCTCTCCTTCTCTTTCTGTCTCTCTCTCCTTCTCTCTCTCTCCTTCTCTCTCTCTCTCATTCTCTCTTTCTCTCTCTCTCTCTCTCTACTTCTCTCTTTCTCTCTCTCTCCTTCTCTTTCTGTCTCTCTCTCCTTCTCTCTCTACTTCTCTCTCTCTTTCTCCTTCTCTTTCTGTCTCTATCTCCTCTCTCTCTCTCTCTCTCTCTCTCTCTACCTCTCTCTCTACTTTTCTCTTTCTCTCTCTCTCGCCTTGTGATGGAATGTGAATTCAGCCACTGGAAATGACAGCTTTGGGATATTTTGTCTGCCTGGGCTTTTCCAACAGTGTTCTTCAAGCTCCCATGGAGTTCCATCATGAACATAGTGGCACTTATCAAGGGACCTCGAGCGCGAAGCATTGACCAAGTGGAAAATTTAAATGAGACCCATTTCATTTTTCTGTGTCTGTTCGTATGAGAGAGACCTCAGAGTGTGTCTGCCAATGGAATGAGGTGGTGTACATCCGTACATTTGTTTTTGAGTCGTCAATGTTTGCCATTGTACGGTTTAGTACAGTAACTTTTCTTGTGTAATCAATAGCGAAGACATTAGTACTGTATGGTTAAAAGTGGCCCTTTGGAAATGTGAAGGTTGTGAACCCTCCTGCTTGTGCTAAAGGGTGATGGACATAGATAAACAAGAAAATCATATTTCAGGACATATACTCATTGCACATTTTTTCACACACAGAATGTTCTTAAACAAAACATTCTACTCATTCTCTGTATTGGAAAGTACAGCATTTGATCACGATAACATACTGGCTTCATTCACACTTTCTCTGAGAATTCGAGAGGTTGTTCCAGAAGGGAGCTGCCTCTCTCAAATGCTCTCGCTCATAGCCCTTTTGAATTGTAGTGGCAGGCATTGAGGCAGAGAGGATTGGGGGGAAATGGCTTTGATTATCAGGGTTGTCAAATAGCTTTTTACTGTCCTCCTTTTGACAGGCAAAATAGGTCCTACTTAACACAGACATAAATGTGCATTGTCTGAGCCCTACTCTGAGTGGTATTGGTGACTGATTCTAGATCCTTCCAGAGGCAGCCACAAGAAGGATGCTTTTGATTCTGCTCTGCCCCAATTAAGCGATCCAGAGAAGCAGTTGTAGGGTGAAGAGGCCACTGATACTACAGCCACCAATGCCCATTCCTCTCAAACCGCCACCGGAAGACTGAGTCTGATAAAACCCTGCCACCCCTCTCCTTCCCCTGCCTTGTCTTTTCTTTATTAATATATATATTATATATATATATATATAGTTATATATATATATATATATATATATAGTTATATATATATATATATATAGTTTTATATATATATATATATAGTTATATATATATAGTTATATATATATATATAGTTATATATATATATATAGTTATATATATATATATATATAGTTATATATATATATAGTTATATATATATATAGTTATATAGTTATATATATAGTTATATATATATAGTTATATAGTTATATATATATATAGTTATATATAGATATATAGTTATATATATATATATATATATATATATATATAGTTATATATATATAGTTATATATATAGTTATATATATATAGTTTTTTTTTATACAGTTTTTTTTTATGTGACTACGGGAATGTGTGCCCATTCAGTAGTGTGTTTGTGAGGTCTGGCAGTGATGTTGGAAGAGAAGGCCTGACCAATCGTCATTCCAGTTCACCCCAAGGTGTTGAGTGAGTTTGAGGTCAGGGCTCTGTTCAGGCACCTTGAGGTACTCCACACCAACCTCGTCAACCCATGTCTTTATGAATACCCTTTTGGGCACAGGGGAAAAGTCAAGCTGGAACAGGAAAGGACCTTTTACCAAATTGTTGCCACTAAGTTGGAAGCACCCAATTGTATAACATGTATTTTTTTTTCAAGTAGCATTAAGATAACTGGAACTAAGGGGCGAGCCCAAACCCTGAAACACAGCCCCAAAACATTATCCGATCTCCAACATACTTTACCATAGGCACAATGCATTCCGGTAGCATCCACCACACCCAGATTCGTCCATCACACTGCCAGATAGTAAAGCATGATTCATCACGTTTCTACTGCTCCAGATTTCAATGGCGGTTTCTTGGCATTGCACATGTTGATGTGAGGCTTGCATACAGCTGCTCCGCCGTGGAAACCCATTCTGTGAAGCTCCTGATGCACAGTATCTGCACTGATGTTGTTTCCAGAGGCTGTTTGGAACGCTGTGGTGAGTGATGCAACAGATGATAGGCTATTTTTACACACTACACGCTTCAGCACTCTGCAGCCTGGCTCTGTGAGTTTGCCTGTTCTACCACTTCGTGGCTAAGCTGTTGTCGCTCCTAGACGCTTCCACTTCACAGTTATAGCACTTACTGTTGACCGGGGCAGATCTAGTGGGGCATGAACTGACTTGTGGCAATGGCTCCTTTTAAAATCACAAAGCTCTTACGACCAGTTGTACTGCATTTGTTTGTTTGTGGTCATGATTTTATGCACCTGCATGCAATGGGTGTGGCTGCAACACCTGAATTCAATAATTCGCAGGGGTGACCACATATCTTTGTGGACCATACATTTTTGGTCTTAAATTAGCACTTGTATAGAAACATGAGGCAACTGACGATGTTCCAGAGGAAAAATAGTTGGTTCTTGAAATGCAAGTGCATCTGTCACAATACGTTCAAATAATTGCCAATTGTCAAAGGGGACAGTGGCAGGAATCATGAGCGCCTAGGCCTAATAGACAAATTGCATCGGCAAGGAGCAACCGTGGTCGCATGTCGAAGCTGAATGATACTGACTGATAGAACCTGTACATCTTGATCTTCATTACCCTGGAATATGTGGCAGGGCTGCCATTCGGAAAACACTTGTATCCAAGGCCTCTGCGCAAATACACACAGTTACTTGGTTCAAGGACCACAAGATTTGGACCCTTAAGCAATGGAAAGAATAATAGGGTCTGATGAGACATCTTTCACCTATATTTGGATGCGTTTGCATTTGGAGCAAGCCAAAGGATGCCTTCAACTCACAATGAACAGAACAGGAACAGCTACAGAACAGAAGGACGTAATATTGGGGCGTAACCAGAACAAAGATCAGGAAACACTAGAGAAGGAGGAGCATTAAATGTGACTGTGATGTGGAACACAGGGCAGGGTAATAATCAGAA
>JACXGK010003669.1:0-12009 GCA_016801125.1 Novumbra hubbsi
GTCACAAATCACACCGTCACCAAGCACCTGGCCACCTGCGCACACCTGTCCTTCATCACACTGATCACTGGCCTTACTTAGTTCCCCGTTTCCCTTGGCTCAGTGTCAGTTCAAACAAAATGCTACGCTAGTTTGTCACAGCCAGTATTTGTTATTTGACTCCTGCGTCTCACCGCAACTTTTGGCTTAACAGCCTTTGTTCTCACTGTATATATATACATATATATATATATACAAACCTACTCCTACACTCCTGGACGTGTGCCTTCATCAATAATCCGAGTGCAACATACCACTACTGCTGTTACCACTACGGATCCTTACGTCTATCCCCCTCAGGAGTTGTTTTCCTCAGTCGTGCAATTGGATCCACACCATCGCCTGTTCACGAACAATCCTTACAAACTTTCCTTTTCAAATCTTTTGGAAAGAATATTTAAATTACAAATTAATTTTTGGCATAAAAAATAATTGAATGAGAGATTACCAATCAACCATGACATCATGACCACCTGCCTAATATTGTGTTGGTCCCCTTTTCTCCGCCAAGTGGTCATAATGTAGTGGTTGATCGCTGTAGATCTGTCTACGTGGTCAAGGTTAACCTTTTCCCTGTAAATATTCCAATAATTGCATTGCTGGCAGCATGTGAGGTAGACATATGTTACGTAGTGAATCCGGCACATGCACAGAACTTTGGAGAATAAACTGGAACTGCCCCTCTTTGAATTACATTTTGTAGCAATTTATACATTACAACGTTTCTGTGTTTCACATGACGGATGACATTTCCTTGGCAAGGTGTTACACGAAGACTGCGTGACGGGTGCATAAGTGCATTCCAGCCTGCAAATGAAGGCAAATTGTCAGGTTGGCTGACAGATAAGTGTCTGGACAAGGGCATTAAACTTCCAAGAACTGCTCTAACTCTGTGGGATACTCAGAGGTTCATAGCATATACCACACCATCCAAACAGATGCAGGTGTATAGTCATTTCATTCTAGGAGCAAAAAAAAAAAAGATTTGCTCATAAATGTCCCCTTTTATGTTGGTGACATTATTTTGGTAAGTGCTTCGAATAAGACTTGAACAATCTTGTTTGAACCCTCACCTTGGCTCCAATTTCTTCAAAAAAGTTTTTTGCTTCCACACCATTTAAAATAAAAGATTTAGGCACATTCCACAAATACTGTATTTCTGGAGATCTGACAGTCCTTAAATGGAGCCTTTGAGGACTCACAACCCAGTCATGCTTTTCTTGTATTTTAATGTTGTTCTTCCCCCAATCATTCAGCCGTCGTTTTCCTGACAGTGCTTTAAATAGATTGAGATCAGATCATTTAAGTAGGGACAGATTAGTAAGCCTATCCTAAGGCAATGTAAGATTCTTGTTATAAATCAGATATTTCCCAGATATAGTCTTCAAAATTGGTGAAAGATCATCGTACATACATTGAAAGTTTATAAAACCTCCCAGCTATAATGAACAATGTTGTTGAATGGGTTTTTCAAGTTTTACCTGACATTTTTGAATATTTATTTAAAATAGTGCTATGTTTCTTGGAATTATAAGGTGACCAAGACCTGACCTCAAGCCTATACAAAATATGCAAATATGTGTTCAAGGTTTGCACAAAATATTGAAGAAAAGTATTTGATTTAAAAGCAGATTGCCATTCTAAAATCCAGGATAAAGTGCTCATAATCTGCAAAGTAGCACCTTGAGCGGCTTGGCCTGCACATTCACATAAATAGTCAAGGTTCCATATGGATAAAGCTGGTCTTAGGACTGGGAGCTACAACAGAGACATAATCTTCAAGTTAAACAGGATTAGTACTCAAAGGCAAAGCATCACCTAACCAACAGCAGGATAAAAGAGTCAAGTGAGCGAAGCACTAAATATGGCTTTAGCATGTTTAGGTCATGACAATGTTTACTCAATGTATGTACAGGATGCAATGTAAGTGTATGTATTTCTTTTTGTATGCGTGAACCGTTCCAAGTCTACTGATGGTTATCATCAATGGATGAATGTGAAGCCATTTGCAAGCAGAATGGCAGGTGTGCATATTGTCCAGGTCCAACTGCAAGGCAAGGATTGATCTTTTAAAATGTAGCTATGTCCTAGTCTAAATTCTTGGGATATTATGCAAGTAAAAGCAATGTAATATGTTCTACAGTATCATCGTATGAACTGTATCATAGTATGAAGTATATGCACTAGAAATTCAAATAACTTCTATAATATATCTTCAGTAATAGTGGATGGATGGTGTTTCACAGTACCACTTATCTACCTGCCACTGTTGTAATTGGCTGTGTGATTCACCTAATGACCTCCCCTCCCCACCCCACTACTGCTGTTGGTTTACAAAATTAGATAACTCCATGCCCCCAGAATAAAAATATCTACTAGTGAATAATGTCTAAGCATTTCAGTCCATACTTCGTGTTCTAGAAATATTTCATTTGAAGCTGAGCTGGATTGGATCCAATCCAGGGCCACTTGACATTTGCTGTAATTAAAATATGCTAAACTGACCAGAGTGCAAATATCAGTCACGGCTAATTTCATGCCACATTTTTAACCCCGGGTGAACATCTCCTTTTGTGATGTTGTGCTAATGTAGATGAGCTACCGCTACTTATCGTTGATGACAAAAATGGTACTTAAAGTTTTTTTTCATAACTAACTACAGGTTGAATGCAATTCGAATCATATTACAATACACATTGTCATGCTTCAGACATGCATTCTTGTGTTACGCAAGGATAAGTAACTGTGTTTTGGAAACAAACATCACTCAAAGTCTGCTTTTAACAGTCACTTTCATTTTCCAAAGCTTTAATCCCTTTTGAGTTAAGCTGGCTGCTGTGTAAAATGGAATTTCAGACTTAAATATATAAAGCAATTGGTATAACCAGAGCTTGACTCATGGATTGTAACTAATCCCTTTTTCATGGAAATCTGAAAAACGTGTATCATTAAAAATGAATGATTCACCTTTGGGAGATCGTGAGTCATTCCATGAAATGGGTAACTTCTGGACTTGAAAATGTACCTTTAAAATAAAAAATAAATGTACATTGTACATTTCAACGAAATAACATTGTTTAGGTGTTCATGCTGATGAACAGTGGCCTAGGGTGGTCCAGCCGCAAAAGTAGTTGCCGTACTGCAGTAACATGTTTGAATCCAGCTACTGCACTTCCAGCAAAAAATCTCATATCCTTTATCCTTCCTGTCCAATAAAAGTATAAACATTTTGGGTCGAAAATAGCTGGATTGAGCTATACCTGGAGATTTGCTATTACTCCTGATAATGAAAACCACAGGACCACACGGAATACATTAAAGAAAGAAAAAAAACACAACAAAATAAGTGTGAAATAATCGTATGATATTCATTTTCTTAACATTGACCAAACAGGATTGAGAAAATACGTCATTTAGAAGACTCAGACAATGTAACTTGGTGGATTTGTCTATTATTTTTAAATGCATAAAAAACGTGACTGGGATGGGTTTGATTTAAAGGACCAATGAAAAGTAAATCTATGATTACATGAATATAAAAAAACTTGGCAGCAAAATGAGGCATTTTGAAATATTACTAAAGAATGATTTTCAATTTATCACAGTTTGACCTTACCTGAGGAAGAAATTCAGAGAAAATAAAGAGACCACTGCACCTTTTTCTTTTTTTGTCCCAAAAAGCTGAAAAGTAAAGTCTTGATTGAGGGACAGAAGGGTTCAATCTAAGAGACCATTGCAAATGTAACCCTATTCAACTTCAACTTATGAATTGAAAGAAAACAGTGCAGTGGTCTTTTAATTTTGTCCAGAGCTGTACATACCAAAGATTTAACAAATTCCATAAAACACAAATCCAACATGCAGAGTTGATAATACACAAACTAGCTAATGTACAGCACATAGCTACACATATACAGGAATTGGCATACTCCTCTAATAGTTATTTAATATATCCTATGAATCTGTGTAAAATCAACATTATTTACAGAACATTTTAATGAATTGCTAGGCTAGCTGAATGTATAGCTAGTGAGTGAATGTTAACTAGTCAGCGAGCTTGTTTTATCTTAAATGTGTATCGGAAAATGTATTCACACTTGACTTCTGAAATCAGAGACTCAAACACAAAGAGACCCAATTGGCATTCCATAGTACTATGTTGATGCTAGCCAGAGCCAAATATTAAGATATTATGATTCATTTGTAACTTCTGAAAATAAGACTCTAGCAGGCTAAATAACAGACAGTTCCTCTCTCCAGTGCCAAATGAAACCAAGATACAACGGAGCCACGACTTGCAGTATTGTTATGACATAGACTTTACTCCATCATTCTTATAGAATGATGCGGTTGCTCCCTAAAGGACAATTTTGAAAGGTTGATGTGCAAAGCTCATAGAAATAGCATGGCAACAAGGTAACCTGATGCAAAACCCTTACCTTTGCACTTCTCTGCATATGTGTGCAGCCAGAAGAGCACTGTCCAACCCAGCTTGTAACACCACAACTTGGTACGTTGTTCTGGATTCATAGAGCTCGTTTTATAATATTTTTATAGTATTCATTATTTCAGCAGTGAAGACACACTTCACATCTTTATTTAATTAACACTTAATTAAATGTTGTTTTTTTACATAAAATCTACACACATACTCCATTTTGACAAAAACTTGACTGAGGGCCGTGAGCCGAAAGGAACGTTCCATTATACCAAACTGTATTATATTATATAGTGTAGCAGGCCAAATCAAAGGTTTCACATATTTTTCCTTGTAGATTTTCTCAGGCTCTATCAGATGGGATGGGGAGTGTAAATGAACTGCATGCTTTAGGATCTCACCACAAATTGGCCGCTTCTGGATTGTACTAGCTGTGTGCTTCAGGAAACTGCTAAAATATGAACTTCCCCAATCTGAGGGCCTGTGTGCTCTGGATCACATTTTCTTCAAGGGCAGTGGTTCTCAAAAAGAAAGTGTGCAAAACATTTATCATACAAGTTGCATATAGTGCAATTGGTAAGACAATAGTCCAAAGAAGTGCATGGTGAACAGGGTGTCAGTGGGGGTCACCTGGCCAGCTGATGAAAAAAAAGCTCTTGCGGCGCAATGTATTGGTCCTTGTGCCGGAGGGGAGTGACTGAAACAGTTTGTGGGAGGGGTCAGCCACAATCTTTCCAGCGCACCTCAGTGTCCTGGTGGCATACAGGTCCTCGAGGGATGACAGATTACAGACAATCACCTTCTCAGCAGATCGAATGATACGCTGCAGTCTGCCCTTGTCCTTGGCAGTGGCAGCTGTGTACAAGCTGATGATGGAGGTGAGGATGGACTCAGTGATGGCTGTGTAGAAGTGCACCATCATGGTCTTGGGCAGGTTGAACTTCTTCAGCTGCTGCTGGAAGTACATCCTCTGCTGTGTTTTTTTGGTGATGAAGCTGGTTCTTTCTAAAATCCACAACCATCTCCACTCTCTTCAGAGCATTGAGCTCCAGATTGTTCTGCCTGCACTAATTCACCAGGTGGTACATTTTCCACCTGAATGCAGACTCATCCTCATCACAGATGAGCCCAATGAGGGTGGTGTCATCTGCAAACTTCAGGTGCTTGATGGACTGATTACTGGAGGTGCAGCTCTTGGTGTACTGGGAGATGAGGGGAAAGGATGCAGCACCAATGGATCCGGCGCTGTTGGACCGGGAGTCACAGACATGCTCTCCCAGCTTCACGTGCTGCCTCCTTGTCAGACAGGAAGTCTGTAATCCACCTGCAGATGGATTCAGGCACGTGCAGCTGGGAGATCTTGTTCTGCATCAGATCTGGAATGATGGTATTAAAAGCAGTGCTGAAGTCCACAAGCAGGACCCTGGCATAGGTTCCTGAGAAGTCCAAGCTGGAGGATGGAGGGCCATGTTTACTGCAGCATCTACCGACCTATTGGGTCTGTTGGCAAACTACAGGGGTTCTTTACGTTGCCCAAGCTTGTCCCTTCGTCTCCTGATTCTATGCGTTCAGATGGGTCAGCAAGGCTCGTTTGGAACTGGAATCAAAGGAAAAGGAGAGCAATAGACAGAGGATGTTTGAGTTAGAGATCAAACGTATGGAATTAGAAAATATGGTGAGAATACGACAGCTGGAGCTAGAGGCAGGCTTCAGTGCATCATCTTAACCTACCCGTCAGCAGGCTCGGTTTGAGGTAAGCAAAACATTGCTTTGGTGCCACCATTCGGGAGACTGTGGTGGATTGCTACTTCTCTGCATTTGAGCGTGTCATCGCTGCTCTGCAATGGCTACAGAAAGTTTGGCCCATTCTGTTGCAATGTAAATTGTCTGGGAAAGCCAGGGAGGTAGTAATCTGTCATGCTGTATGTGCTTGTTGGTTTGTTGGAGTGAATTCGAGTAGTGGATTTGTTAGTGGGGAGTTGGGGTTTTGTCCGGTGTTATTGTTTGGTACCTGTTTTGTTTACGTGTAAATTAGTCTTAGTGGTTTTAACCCTGGTGTCTTTTGTTTTAAGTATAACCCTCTGTTAAAGTCTGTAAGATGTCCCTCTCTGTCATGTCTCCCTCTGGGGACATGCCCCCTCCTCACTCGTTCGACGGCATCGGCTTCCTAGCGGCCACCGTTCCTTTGCCCCCACCTAAGGTGTTAATTGTTTGTGATCTCCCAGGTCTTCACGAATGCACACCCTCAATGAGCACACCTGTTGCTTGTTGTCTCCGTACGTTTGCCAGTGTTTGTCTTGTTCTGTGTGAGTTATTGTTACATGTAATGGGAACATTTGAGACTCCTGTCTGTATATTACGTACACAACGTTATCGTGCCTTTTAGTTTATTAGGGAATTGCTGAAATAAATACTTATCCACCAAACTTGCGCCTTGTTTCACCTTTGGATTTACCGTCACACTCTCCTGGACCGAGAGAATCATTGTTGTGGTGGCAGGGGGAGGGGCACTGATGTGGGCAGTTTGGGAGTGGCCCATACCCCTGCTGATGTGGGGTAGGAGGGCTGGAGCTGGGGGATGGAGTGACAGGGTATGGCTTCAGGATTGTCCCATTGTCTTTCAAGGCAACAGTGGAAGGGCTTTAGGCTTGTTCCTCCAGACAGAAGCAGAGTTGTTTGATGAGAATATGTGTTGTAATCTCTCAGTGTACAGTCGTTTAGCTTTTGTCACCTCCTTGCTAATCCGGTTCTTTGTTTCTTAAAAACCGTCCTTATCCCCACCCCTGAACGTTTCCTGCTTTTCCATCCTTAGTCTGAGTTTAGTTGTGAACCAGGGTTTGCCATTGTTATAATTTACCCTGGCGCATGATTAATTGTCTGTATTTGGGGAGATCATGGCTGAGGTTTCCTTTCTTAAAGTGCGTGAGGACAATGACTATGGGGTTGGGGTTTGTCCGCTCCAAACACAGTATCTGGTCGGCAAGCATGCGCTGCGACTCCTGCATGTTGGCCTGCGGTGGAATTTAAACACAGACCAGAATGAATGAAAAACTCACATGGGGAGTAGAATGGTCTACAGCTGATGTAGAATCATTCCAGGTCAAGCGAACAGTGCTGTTGAATCAATGTCACATCATTACACCAGCCACTGTTAGTGTATAAACAGGGGCCTACACCTTTCGTTTTGCTGGAGAGAACTGTGTCGTGATCCGATCTGAAGAATCGGAAGCATTCCAGAGTCCGGTATCAATCCATACAGCGATGTCTCCGAAAAGCATAAAACGAAATATGTCCTTCTTTGCCAGTAGCTGAAGTTAATGCTGTTCTGGGACCTTTCTGTACATACAGTGGGGCAAGTATTTAGTCAGCCACCAATTGTGCAAGTAAATAAATTCATAAAAAATCCTACAGTGTGATTTTCTGGTGAAAAAAAAAATCTGTCATAGTTGAAGTGTACCTGTGATGAAAATTACAGGCCTCTCTCATCTTTTTCAGTGGGAGAATTTGCACAATTGGTGGCTGACTAAATACTTTTTTGCCCCACTGTAGTTCTGTTGATCCTTCCCTCAGTCTCCCAATCCATCTTGCTAAGAAGAATCCCACCACCATGTTTCACGGTTGCGATGGTTTTCGCCAAGTATTGAGTATAACCAGCATTCAGGCCTAAAAGTTGGATTTTGGTTTCATCAGAACAGCAAATCCTTTTCCTCCTGTTTTCAGAGTCCTTCAGATCACTTGTCATGTACCTTTTACTCCTTGTAGCCACTCTACCATTATGGCACTGTATACCACTTCTCCAGACACATTTTGACCATGTTCCTATTTCCATTCAATCAATAATTGAACACCTTCTGTAGGTAAGGTGTTGGTCAAGTTACTGTGTGCACATTTTCCTCTATTCAACCTCATTGTCTCTGCTCGTCTGCAGTTATATGCCAAAACTGAAACATTATGTAACTTATTAACACAACGCAAATTTTTTCTTTGAATGCCTCTTAGTGCAAATTGTGAATTACAGGAAAAATACTTTTGAATGTTATGTCACCCTCTTCAACCACATTTATCATTTTATATCCCCCATTCAACCACTTCCATCATTCATTCATTGAGAACCATATTAGCATCTAGGTACTAATGCCCAGACACATTTTCTTGGGCCATTTAGTTAAGAATAGGTATGAAAATGACTGGTAATTCCTTTCCATTTGAGATTAATTCTGACACATTATCAATGTAAAGCAACTTTTTGTAAAGCAATGGTCAGGAAAGGAGGAGGATGATGTTTTCCAAATTAAAAGGTTTTTTTAGGGCCTACATTGTCCCTTTCCTGAGTGTGTGCAAAAATGTTGGCATCTTGTGTAAATTGGATTCCCATAAAGCCAAATATTATTTTTATATTATGTTCATGCCAGTATGTCAAAATTAAAACATGCATGGAGTGCCTCATTCAAGCTTCGAGTCAAACTTTTGATCACTGGGTTCATGGGACATCTATAAGAAATCATTGAGCATTTTATCTCTGGTCATGATATATTTAAAATTAGCAATAGTAATATTAATATCTGGTGCGCTCCAGGTATTAGGACAGTAAAGTCATAATTTGTATTTTTTGCGCTAAAAAAACAATTCTGACAATGTTTGTCCATGAAGTGGCAAACTGTTTCTACTTCTGTGTGGAGAAAATCATGTCAGTTCAAAGCATACCCAAATCTACACTTACGTATCTAATGGGTCTTGTTTTTTTTTTTACAGAAACATGGTGCTTACTAGCTATCCTTATTTACTGCCTCGTTTTGTCAGTACATCATTAGTAGCCACATTTCCAAATGATTATCTATTTAAGAAATGTCGTGCAGCCTTTCCAAAAGTTGTCCTTTTAGTAACAAGTTTTAGCCTAGCCTTGTTTTATTGGGGGCTAATTCGATCCTACATTGACTCTTTCCTGAAAGTCTTCATCAATGTAGGCATCTTGAGTGTGAGATGGAGGCAAATGTATAGTTAGTAAAAGAACATTGCAAATTGTCATTTTTCTACAGGCGTTTTAAAGATAGCTCCACATGGGAAAAACAATAGAATGCAATGCAGACATGAACTAAATGGCAATGATAATTTTGTACTGACAGATGAGCATTTAATCTATTTTATGCATTTTATAGTGCCATGCTAACGAATGGCCAAAAGTTGTTTAAAAAAATATGTTGTTATGAATATGGGGAAATTCTGAAATAGGTTATTTTATTATTGAAATAGGAGAAAAGCTTTGCTTTTGTGACCAGGGATATTCAGAAATGTACCAAGTTTTCAGAACATATATATATTCAGCATATTCTATGCTTTGGGGCTCGCAGTCAGGGCATGTCACTTAGAGAGGCCTCTGGCCTTCTCTATGCCGCTGTGGGCTCCCCAGTCAGAGCAGCTGTGTTTGATTGTTTATGTTCCACAACGTTCATGGTTTGTCTTTGTTTTATTTCCAATTTCAGTGAATACGCTACATGTTTCTTGGTATATTGTTTTATGTTGGTTAGCACCTTTCATTTATGTGTACAGTCCGTGTAGTTTGTTTTCGTTATTGGATTAAATCACCTTTCATTTACCAAGATGTCTGCATTTGGTTTCGCCATGCACAACAGCCGTGACACTAAGTATACTTTGACACTGGTAGTATAATTAGCAGTTTAAATACAGGGGCCTTAAGCCCACCATTTCAATTTAGTTCCAGTGACCTTAATGGATACCTTGAAGGGAATACCTATGATGAGTTTGACTGGGATGAGACTTCAAAATGGTGGCATTTCTGATGGGTCTCAAGACGTTTTCCTGCTATTTTTGCTTTAGGGACAGCAGGGACACCGAGGCACATTACCCCATGCAGGACTGGCCACAGTAGACAGAGTTCTCTGGGGGGAGGAACAACATCAAGAGGGTGCCACTAAACATTATATTGGGCCTTATGAAACAATTTGTCAGAGTTCTAGATAAGGAGTCGTCAGCCAGCAAGTACCTTCAAGATTTCTTCCCTTAGCTGTCTGAGGCAAAGGTCAAAGCCAGTGTCTTTGTTGGACCACAGATAAACATGATCCTGTAGTGCAATGAATTCCCCGAAGAAGCTCACTAACAGGGAGAAAGCGGCTTAGACCAGTTTGGACGCAGTGGTTTGGGGCTTCCTGGGCAATCACAAGGCTGAAAACTATGTGGAGCTGGTTGAGATTCTGATGAAAAACCACAGTACAATGGGCTGCAGGATGTCCCTTATAGTTCATAACCTTGATGCTCATCCTGATAAATTCAAGAAGATGATGGGAGCGTCCACAGTGGAGCAAGGCGAGCGCTTCCACCAGGAAATACTGGACCGCTAGCATGGACAGTATCGAGAACAGGATGGGAGACAACATTTGCGGGCTGATTCATGAAAGTGATTTACAAAATAAACGTAAATCCTTAAACATGAACCCCCTCGAAATCTTTTGTAGTAATTGTTTTGTACTATTTTAGTATAGATACATGTTAATATGGATTCATGTGTTGTTTTTTTGTGACTTTGGAATTTGCTCGTTTTCTCATTGGAAATGGTTAATTTTCAAAATATCCCTGTCCTGGTCACAAAAGCAACGTGTGTGGGGATTAATAGCCATTTTCTATTAATTTTTGTCATAAGCAATTATAAAATGACACTTACTACCCAGGAACAAGAATTGTGTTACATCTTGGAATGCAGCATTTCAGGAAGCAGAGTGAAACAATAAAAATAGGGTACGTACCTCATGCCCCCCCCCCGAGGAACATTTAGTGCTTTTTGCTTGTGCCAGTGCTGCTAGCAGTTCTGATGTCTAAATGACAAAATCTAACCAACCTTTGAAAACAGAATGGGTGTTTGGAGACAGTGGAGAATTAGCATTTTTCCTGTGTGGCAATAGAGGGGTGTGAGGAGATGGTGCATGTGTGTGGAGAGAAGACAGAACATCGTGTGTTCAAAAAGAACAGAAAACGTCTGTGTGGCTGCGTGTGCACTAGCACAGAGAAAGTGTGTTGGAAAGAGTAGCGTTTGGGGATGCGCGTTGAGAGGACCAGATATACGGTGTGCGGAAAGAAAAGAGAATGCTTGTGTGTCTGGTGAGAATTAACATATTCTGTGAAGACATGTTGTACATGAAGTGTCAAAGGCAGATCCTTTACTGAAGTCCATCAAAGGCAATTTCCATGTCGTAGCATTCAATCATTCAGTTTTATGAATTTCCTGACATTGGTGAAATCACAAGATCTATCTGTGCCTAACTACCGTATTTTCCGCACTATAAGGCGCACCGGATTATAAAGCGCACCTTCAATGAATTACCAATTTTATATTTTTTTTCATATATAGGGCGCACCGGATTATAAAGCGCATAAGATATTGCAGTCAAACGTTTGACTGGGTTTGCGTTTAGCATCCACTAGATGTGCTAAAGGGAATGTCAACAAAAGTCAAGATAAAGTCAAACTTTATTAAGCGTTCTGACAACTACGTTCACACCCATGGTAACGTTGTTCAAACG
>JACXGK010003669.1:12109-43445 GCA_016801125.1 Novumbra hubbsi
AACGTGGAGAGGAACTTTTCCCTAATTCAGTAAACACGTAGTAAAAGAAACAGTCTGATACCACTAAATCAAACGTTAGTGCATAACTCAGGGGAACTTTTCCCTAATTCAGTAAACACGTACCGTAGTAAAAGAAACAGTCTGATACCACTAAATCAAACGTTAGTGCATACTCAACATTGTTCAGTTACATATAAAATGTAAAGCTAAATTTTTTCAGTTCATTCCCCATCCACGAATCCCTCGAATTCTTCTTCTTCAGTGTCCGAATTGAACAGTTGGGCGACTACGGCATCCAACCTGCCCCGCTTCCTCTCGTCATTATCCGAGTCAGTTTCGCTGCTGTTGCCTGGCAGTTCAGAGATTATTCCTGCCTTCGTGAAAGCTCGGATCACAGTTGAGACTGATTTATCCATATATGGATCCATATATAAAGCGCTCCGGATTATAAAGCGCACTGTCGTTTTTTTTTTAAAATTAAAGGCTTTTAAGTGCGCCTTATAGTGCGGAAAATACGGTAGTCATATCTGTTCCTGAAGTCAGTGCTACCTGCATGGCAGGTTTCGTATCTGTTTGACATTCCTTATGAGATTCATTGGATGTATTTCATTTACTAATTGCAGCCATATTGTTTGAGATAGACTTGAAAAGATATTAGCTCATTGGTCATTCGCAATGAATTACATATTTGCAGGAAATAAAAAATACATTAAAAATATCATTACATTCCAATAGCTGCATGTGTCATGGCTGCAATATGTCGTAATAACTAATGTCCTGTGTGAAAATTGTATGTTGTTAGTAGGCTACTTTTTGTAGAAAAAGCCATTAGGATTCTTATACAAATGGGGTTCCTCATTAAATCGAATGTAAGTGGAAAAAATTATTCCTATATTGTACATGCATATGAATGTGGCCTAAACAGTTTGAAAGAGAAATCATTGTTTCTCTATTTGCTTTTCTGTGACACAACTGACACATCCACCAGTTAGACAAGAACAACAATCTTTTGATCTTTTGTCACATATACCAAACTATTGCTAATTAATTGAAAGTTATAACACTTCAATACTAGGAAAATAAGAGCTATATTTTGAAACAATGCCTTTAGGCAACTATTTCTAGATCTATGATAAACACAAAATAAATACACATTAATACTTCTTCCAGCAGAACAACATATTACCTAGATACAATATAATATTCTTATCACCTTGGAAGAAGCCTTCGTAATTGACAGTATACATACACCATATGACATAATTGATCACCAATGGTGCTTCAAAATAAAAATAATTTCTAAGATCCGTTACTTAATCCCCCCCGACTTGAGTCAAAATTGAAGCCAAGACAGAAGCCTGTCAAGGAGTCTCTGAAACTCCAAAAATACAATACCTGCCAAAGATATGGACACCTACTCCTTTATGGGTATTTCTTCATTATAACTATTTAAAGCATTCTAGAATAATAGTAATAATAAAAAGAAAATATGGAATTATGTAGTAACCCAAAAAAAGTATTAAACAAATCAATATAAATGTATATTTTTTATTCTTCAAAGTAGCCGCCCTTTGATGACAGCATTGCACCCTAATAGCACACTCTTCTTTAACAGTCTTAAAAAATATCTGTCATATGCTTTAGATTTATTGGGTTAATTTTCTTCACTCAGTGATCCAACTCATTCCACACTCAATTGGGTGGGTTCCGGTGATTGAGGAAGCCAGGCTATCTGATCAGAAGCACTGCTATTGTCCTTCTTGGTCAAAGAGCTTGATTCACACGGTCTCCTCTGACAAATGCAGAGATGTGTCTGTTACTTGACCACTGTGAAGCATTTATTATGACTGCAATATGAGGTGCAGTTAAATTACATTTCTGGGACTGGTAACTAATGAACTTAACCTCTGAAGCAGGAAAAACTCTGGGTTTCTTTCCCGGGGTGGTTCTCAAGAGAGCCAGTTACATCACAGCCCTTGATGGTTTGAGACTGAACTGGAAAAAACGTGTTATTCTTAGAGAACTGATGGACTGACTAAACACAACACATTGCTACCAAGAAGTCCATAGTGCTGTATTATACTATATGTACACAGACTGGCGCTACAAACAAGCATCGTTGGAGTTAATTTGGCAGTGTTTTTAAGGCACAGAGATGTGGTAGAGTTTGCTTTTTAACTTAAAACTGAAAATGCTGTTTGTTTTATTTTTGTCATTGGCCTTTCTCGCCAAACTGACTCCTGCCAGCACCTCCGACAAGGAGTTGCAGAACTTGAGGTGCATGTGTCGGTCCTTTGTAAGATTAAGGAGGATGAGGAATTTATGTTCTAGCCTCGCTGTCGGTTCGTTGCTCAGTTATTCTGGGTGGATCATCCATGGTAAAAGGAGTTCATTAAAAAAGACAGACCTTCTGCTGCCCTAGTGCTAGAATCCTGGATAAAAGACTATTCTCCCATCTATGTTTAGTGCCACGAGGTAAGGCACAAGTGAAGAGCTGGTGAAATATCCATTCTTTATTGGTGTTTCTACTCAGCAAACTTAAATAAACGTAAACAACAACCATAAAGCTGGCTGCAACAGAGGCTACTAAGGCACAAACAATAATCCACAAATTGGAAAGGAAACAAGCAACTTAAGTAGGCTCCTCAATTAGGGGCAACTGGCAGCAGCAGTCCCCAATTGGGGAGCACCAAACAGTCAAGTAGAGATGCCTAGAGGCACCTCTGCTGGCAGGTCATGACTGTGAGCCCCGGGCATGCAAGGACATGTCAATTTAGTAAGCATAACACTGCCTCAGTGGTTGTTCTTCAAGTGAGGTCAAATGATATACAGCAACTCAAAGACGATTTTAAAAAACATAGATACAGTACTTGACTAAATATATAGTTATTTTGGGTCCACTTCTAAATCCCTGTTTTACTGTTGTTAGATTCCAGACCAAATGAAGAGCCATTCAAGTAAGGGGAGATTTCTGTCTTCATTATATGAGTATGAGTCCAAAATGTTGACCTTCCATAGTTCTAACATGTTCTTCTCCTATTCATCGCCAAGCAATATTCAAATAATACAGTGTAACTCAACCTTTTATTATAATAGCCAATAAGCATACAAGGTCCATCCCACAACATACCCCAGATGGCCTGCGCCTGGTTATAAAAAAAAATTACAAGACATGGACAACCCCCTTAAGTGGCATGGACAACCACTTTAAAAGGACCACATCCTGTCCATTGTCTTTTGTTCTTTGTTCTAATCATAAATGTCGTCAAACTTAAACCATTTCCCATCCATATTCCAACACTGTCATTACTTTTAGTCGTATTAGCCAACCTACATCATGTATGGCTGAAACAATACTGTTGTAGGGTAGGCATTACTTTTATTGAGAATTCTAGCGACTTTCTTGACCTGTTATTTTCTTTATAGATGTAGTTTAAATGTCTTGTTTTTACTGCAGAATCGTGAGGAACATTGATGTTTATAGCACCCCTAACAGGTGATTCTGTACAGGAATTCTTCTACCCAATCCTGGCAGAGCTATTTATTGTTTTGTTTTGTTTCTTAGCTCTTGGTTCTAAAGTCATAGACCCACCCACTTTAAATTAATTTGCTGATTTCTGACAAATTGTTTGAGATATCAGCATTCCTTATATTTCTTTTTTATATAATGGTTCAGATGTCCTTTACACCAATCGGCATACTAATCCATTTAGCAGTCTCGGAGAAGGGTTGTTAAGGTTTTTTTTGCCAAAATTCAAAATGGAGGAAAATCTCAGAAACGTTTTTGGTCAGCATGAGAAGGGGCATATCCGACCCTACAATATTTGACTAATGAGATATGAGTTTAATATATTCTATTTTCAACTGACTACTACAGCGCCTTAAGGTGTATTGGTATCGTACAACTAGACAGTGTTTGAAGCATTTTGAACAAAAGGGGACCAAAATATGGGCCTCTAAAAATGGCACGGCAAAATAATAATAATAATTGAAGCTGCAAGCAACACGTTGCAGGTGAGGCCCGAGGACACTTTTTTCAACATGACACTTATACTACTCATGTACATAGCAGCAAACAATATAGCATGTATGGTTTTCCCTTTTCACTAGTAATCTCATCATTTATATATAAACTAAAGTCACAACCAAGGTCATGGCTGCCAAAATTATCTGATTTGGGGATAAATAAGTAGCGTTTGATGTGTTTTTTACATATTCAGAGTAGCCAAAAAAACGTATATAGAAATGAATGGGTCTCTTTTGCAATTATGTTCCATTTGGTGAGCCAAAAATTGCTTGCACTTGTTTTTTGTTGTCTTATGGTTGTCACAATATGTAGCAAGTAGATTATGATACCATTATTATGATACCATTATGCGTGTTTGAATTTTGAGCATATATTGGAGCGCTTTTTTCCAATATAATGACCTGGTTTATATAATTGTTAGACACCAAATATGAAAGAACATGAAGATCTGTGACGGGTGTGTAGTGAAAGAATGGACCAAGGTGCAGGAGTTGTATACTAGTTGTTTATTTTGACGGCCAGTCAAAAGGCAGACACGGTAATGTGGTACAATAGAGTAACTAAATAGAATATGACTGTCACAAAAACGCACACGGAAAAGGAAACACACAGCAAACTTATACACAGACAACAAGCAACAGTGGTGTGCAATTATATGAGGTGGGTTTGTGAGGACATGGGACATAACGAACAACCAACACAAAAGGGGGGGTAGGGGAACGATGGCAGCTAGAAAGTCGATGCCGTCAAACGCATTTTCTTAAAGACCACAGCTGGTGTGGAGATTGTTACCAATAAAAATAACAATTAAAGCGACAAGTGGCCTTGAGCGTGCTTTAGCATTAAGCTACTATTGGCTTTATTGCACAACTTGTGCGCTGAGAGATTGATATTCGCCAGGTACGATTACATATTCAAGATGAAGCATGAATGATATTTCTTGTACAATTGTACCCACATAGGCCATTTGTTAGTTGAATTTATAACCCCAATTATGTGTGCCAAATGTAAATCACATTGTTTGATACAGATAAAGAAATAATGCTTGTCCATTTGAATTTACTTTGTAAAACATTATTTGTACATCGAATAATATTATGATATGATTAACCATTTGTGGTTTATATGCATATGTGGAAAACCCCACATGCTTGAATATTGATTGGTCGATGTTTTTAGTCATACTGTTCTGGCATGTGAATTGATGAACGAGCTTGGTCATAGCTGCCAAATATCAAGTCATGTAAAATCGGACATTTGATGCTATCACAGTAGCATTGGTCAAAAATCCATCAAGGAGGAGATAATGGGTCGCAATGGCAATAATGGTCATTGTGAGGGCGTGGAGTTATCCACCATTTTCATAAGTTGTCAATCATGTCATTGCTCAACATTTCCCCTGTGTGGTCAATTGGAAAATGATTGCACATGAGATGTCCTGTCAATGTTGAACATGTGTACCCAGTTGGGTTAAAATGCCATTAAATGTTTCTCTAAAATATGCTAATATGTAAATAACCTTGCCCACATATCGGCCACATTTGATGACATGCTGGTTTGGCTTTTGCATCTTTTTTAGACCTTGGTTTATGAATGCCAAATATCTGAGTAGGGCATAAATCTGACATTTTGCACTATAGGAGACGCTTTAGAATAGTTTTTACACATATTCAAAATGGCTGAAAATCCATCATGGCGGAGCTATTGAGTTTTAATGGTTAATATGTTCCATGTGAGGAAATGGACTTAGCCACCATTTTTTACCTTGCTACTTCAAACAGATTGAGTGGTGTGAGCTAGCAAAATATATAATAATGAGTATATAATAACTTTCAACAACATAATTTGGAGTATGTTAATGTTAATAGAATGTATATAGATGGCCTCATTGAAGGCTTTGGGGGTGGGCAGGATTTATTGCACAGACACACCTTGCCAAGAAAACCCAGCCAACAGCGAGTAAGCAGGGAAAAAAACCTGTTTTAATTCTAAACGAAAACTCAACACGAACAGTGAGCCATGCAGCGGAGCATGAACCTATTGGAGATTTCTACTTTAACATCAACATACAAAAGATGAACTTATTTTTTGTTTGTAAATTGAGTCAGACAGCATGTTACAATTATTCCTGTATTATATTACTGGTATGTAGTGTCCATAACCCTGGAATCATCTCAGTGCAACTCATATGGTACAAGGCCAAGGTCAACCATGCATGTCACTGAACCACCTTAGTTACAACTCACCTTCCTGTAACCTCCTCCTCTCCTCGCTTTCTCATACCCTGACCCATTGAGTTGGACCACTGGAAGAATAGCTGCTGCTTCTGCAAAAGCTAATGGGAATTCCGAATAAAAAATGAGCCGCAGTGCCATTTTGATTGACAGGTATCTGACAAGGCTTTTTGTGCGCATCAGAAGATTCCAATGCCTGCAGCAAATGTATCCAACAAGGTTACTCATCATATGAACAAATAACTAGGCAGAAGACATTAGCCAGGAAGGTGTGTGTATGATTCTGTTCTGTTTTGTAGCAGTGCACACGTGAGGTTTAATTTTGTTATTAGACGTGTGCTAGCGTATAGCGGCTTCATGGGTCTCAGTACTTGGCACTGAGGAGCTTAATACATTTCTAAGCAGCAAGGAAAACAAACATCATGCTGATGTCTTAAAAGAGATTTGTGAGTTCTCAAATGACTTGTTCCTGAGATAGTGTTCTTTAACAAATTCTGAATTAGTTGATTTTTGATGACACAAGTTCTTTCTACATGAATCATTATGCAAATGAGTATTGTTATTTCTCCCGATTCCGCCAGGAAAAATATGTATTGAGTATATCGTGGATACGATTGTTAGAACATTCAATGTTTTATGAATGAAGATGCACTGACAGTTTATTTTCTGTTATTGCAGAGGTGTAGGCTGTGAGATGTCAGAAAGTGACAGTGTGTGGACCTGAGCTGAGCTCTAAAGTAGGGATAACGTGGTGTGATGGACAGAAGATTGGCTGAGAATTAAAAAGACGACGACTCCTCTCCAAGCACCACAGGACACCTGACAGGCAGCCTGTAGAGCATAGGTTCACATGGATTGAGCCCTCTGTGGAAGGACACTGGTGAGCTTGATTGATAAGTGTGGAAGGCACCCTTCCCATGTAGTGACTTGCAGGTGAAACCAAGCTTCCCATAAAAGTAAAGGATTTCACTCGTGCTTTGGCATTATTTTGAGGACTATATTTAACTTTGTAGTAAATACAGTCACTCAAAGTAGTGCTTAATAGAAGTCACTCTTAGAGGTGATCAAGGTGAGTCAGCCATCTGTAGGAACATCGGTCAACCATTAGAAAAGAATTGTTTTGTAAGGTGGCGCAACAGCCTGAGGGGCGCTTTCATAGTGACAGCCTGTCCACCACAGGGCAAGGTTCTCATTATAGTATTGGAGTGTAGGCATTCATGGTGTGAATTGTGTTGCTGTTACCCTGCACTAGTTTATGAATCCTGCCAAACAACGTGCTGAGCTCACATCCGTTAGAAAAGTGGCTGTTCTCACTGTCCTTCGAATATCAATTCTAGATTTAAAATGGCATCCAAATACCAATGGCGCATTAACCTCTTCTCCAACTGCTCCAGACACATTGTCTCTGCACAAATCCACAACTTGCTCTTTGCCTGGCAAGTTGTCATTGTTTAATGTTTTCACTAGCTCAGTATTATTTCCATTCACGTTTTCACCAAAACAAAAATTCTAGTCGCTTATTCAACTAACAACTTCCATGCTCTGCAGAAATTACAGATCTCCCATGATCAATGTTTGTAGAAATACAAAATCTCTGGCCACCTCGACGACCTTTGGCCCTTGCCTAATCAAGCAACCCTTAAGCATTGTTTAGTATTTGTTTGTGGTTAAACCATTCATCAGTAAAGTTTAGAGACCACCTCAGAACCTCATTATAACCACCACATCAGCCTAAACAACAAGGGACAATACCTTCAAAAGCATAGGTGTGATTCAGTGTTGGATCAAAGGCATGCCCCCCCATCAGCTCTTCAGATAAGAGGGTCTGATTTGTATTCCATATGGTATGTTAGCATAGCAGCTATTGTATATGGTGCTTCAATTAAAAGGCAATGGTAGGAGATGGGGTCAGAGACCAGCAGCCGACTATTTAGATGGGACAGAAGACACTGCCAGGTATAATGGTCAGTTGGAGCCCACTAAGATGCGTATATCAACCAACATCAAACATATACTAATAATAAACTACACTATATGGAGAAATGTGTTGGGCTACACCTCTCAATCATTGACATCAGGTGGTGCATTCAGTCCCATTGCCACAGGTGTATAAAATCTGTCACCTAGCCATGCAGTCTGTCTTAACAAACATTGCAAAAGAATGCATTGTTCTAAAGTGAGTCTGAATTTGAGTAATAGGACTGTAATAGGATGTGACCGTTGCAACAAGTCAGTTCGTGAAATGTCTTCCCTCCTAGATGTTCCACAATCAACTGTAAGTGGTATTATTGCAAAGTGGAAGCATTTAGGAACTACAGCAACTCAGCTATGAAGTGGCAATCACGTAAAGTTACAGAGCGGGGTCGCCGAGTGCTGAGGCGCAGTGTGTCTAAAAGTCGCCAACACTCTGCTGACTCAACCTTCTCTGGCACACTCTGATGTTCCAAACCTTCTCTGGCATTAACATCAGCACTAAAACTGTGCGCCGGGAGCTTCATGGCATGGGTTTCCATGGTCGAGGAACTGTGTGCAATTACAGATGCATTACATCACTAAGCACAATGCCAAGCGTCGGATAGAGTGGTGTAAAGCACGGCGCCACTAGAAACGTGTTCTGTGGATTGACGAGATTGGCGACCGCACCAATGCTGTTCTGGAAGAATGGGCAAAAAACAGACCCACTCCAAATATTGTATAAAGCCTATAGCCTAAAGCATTATAATGCCTATGGATTTAGAATTAGCCATACAAGCTTCTGTAGGTGCAAGGTGAAAGTGTCCCTATAATATTGTCCATACTGTGCATATAGAGTGGACAAAGTGGCTCTTACAAAGAAAATGCACTTTGGTACAATATGATATTGTTTAACAAAGTTATTCTCACAAACCGATACAACTACGGTACAGCAACATGCCAAATTAAATGAAATCCTTGGCCTGAGAAGCTCGTCCTGACTGAAGCAGAGAGGCCCAGATTAAGCACGGATGGCCTGTATAAAGCCTTGTCATGGGCAGCCCCCACTTCAACACCAAGGCCCTATTCTCAGGGCACACAGCAATATCTGGCAGCAATATCCAACCCCAAAACAGAAGCGGAGTGATAAAGACTGGCTAGACCGGAGAAGAAGGCAGACACTGGGGAAAATGGGAAGTGATAATTTATTGTCCCCTCATTTTAAATTGACTGAGAACACATTCTCATTTACAGCAACAAACCAGGCAGCAATTCCAGTTAACTGCCTTGCTCAGGGACAGAACCCACTGCTGCTCGTTCATGTTAAAAGAGAAGCAGCTACTTGATTACAATTTTCATTTTAGTTCAAAACATTTAACAGAGTAATATTGTTTAATTGGCCAGATTTTTATGTCATTTTGCAGACACTTCTATCCAGAGCATGGTGAACTTAGAGTAGTGAATAGATTAATTTCATTTTTCTCTTATTTTAATGCGTTGGAAAATGTTGAACATTGTCTGTGGAGAAACGTTATGATTATGTCTATGACTGTGGCCCCATGAAGAAAGGAACATTTCACAACCCTAGGATCAATGCTGTTGGGGCATGCCACGGTTCTATCAACCAGAAGGCTGGGCTTCCAGTCCGACTTGAATAATGGAATTCTGTGCTCTGGAATATGCCCACAGAGCACGCACCCCGATTTGTGTAAGTGAGCAACTAAAAAGAAACTCTTTGATTGTGGGGAATTGAAAAATGACTGGGTCCTTCAAAAAATATGTAGCCTCTAAAGTGACAGGTCTTTTGATTTCAGTCAGAAGCATAAGAGACATTTAAAATAACTCGGAGCACATGCTTTTTTTTTATGAATACATTTCAGACAACATGACAATTTTATGAATTTTATTTCCGATGTGTCTTTAGCTGTTTAACTCTGAAGGTGCTGCTTTTTGATAAACACACAAACACGTAGGTCAGCAGTATTACAATGTCCATATAAAGTCATTAGACTTGAGGAAAATCCAGCAGTTTTGTATTCTCCCAGCAGAATAAATCACAGTAGTAAGGCACCAAGTATTGGAAATGGCAGTGCAATCCATGTTGTCGCTGATACAGCAGAATCAATGGAAATGGTTAGACGAACACATTGGAAAAGAACACCACCGAATTGGTCAGTTCCATGCAGACCGGTCTAATTGTTTTGGGTGTATCAAACATGAAAACAAAATCGCAGGATGTTAGCAGTTTGTGCTGCAGATGGACATATTGCTCTCCTTCAGTTAGGATTCTGTTCATCACCATTTGAGTAAACTGTAATAGCTGCTTATCTGCTCTCTTGTGTCAGACAACCTCTTGCATTTCAGTCCATTAATGCATGTGTGCCATTAACCCTGGGTGGTCACCACACTGCCAAACCCATCAGGAGTATCCTCTCGTCTCCCCCCCATACATTATTGATTAGGAACTGTGAGGTTTTCATGTCCAGCCGTTTGAAGTAAGCCATTGTTTGCATTCCCTTTGTCTGTGTTCATTTCGTTTAAAGTGGAAGTAATGTGGCAGAGCAAAAGAATCAATATAGCCCTTATCAATCAGTGTTCAAAAGAGGCCCGTTTGAAAGGGGTGCGTGTGTGCAAATATTTAAAATGGACAGTATTTTAAGGATGTTCCTTTTGTGTTTCCTTAATCTCTTTAATAAATGTGCTATTTGACAAACATTCTAATTCAAGACGGGAATGATCTCCCAGAGGCCTAACGGCAAACATTGTCAGTTAAATAATTTTGTGGCCGTGACAAAACCATGCAAGGCTGATTAAAGTATGTTCAAGGGGTCTGTATTCATTTCCTTGATGATGTCCAACATTTCCTCCTGGGAGCACCTGGCTACTTTTCAATGGAATCAGGCAAGTGGGCTCAAATCAGGCGTTAGGAAATTCCTGGTTGCATTTCAGGGAAAACCATGTTAAAATCATAATATACATAGATTCATAGAAAGTGTAGCTACTATAAACCATCATATCTTAAATCTATAGTTCAGGCGATACCTCATTTTGCTATAATTTCTCGGTTATGAAACTATAAAACTAAGGCTACAATACATATGATTTACTAATTTAGCCGGAAATGTGTTTTGTTTAATCCCCCAAAAAACGATTATTTTTCTCATGAATATGGATTGTAAATATAAATATATGCGAGGTAATTAGTAAATATGAACATGAGCAGGGTGATTAGTATTCAGTGATACATGGCTCCTTTAAAAGGGTTTGCTCTGTAAATTAGTGCTCCTAATTGCTGTCTAATCGGTTTGTTAAGATGACAAATAGAAAATAGGCTTATCATTGGCTCTAGAGCATGAACTCCCTTGTGTACAACCAACAGTCATATCCCCAGAGAGAAACTTAAAAAGAAAACATGCCAATCAAATAAGGCATAGCTGCGATGTACCCAGATCACTTCTTTCCACATTAATTCATGTTTTTCAGATGTACAATTCGGAATGTCAATATATGTTCAAGCTCTTGTTGATTAAGCTATCCTGCTATTGAGCTTAATGAAGCATACGCTTTTGAGGGGGGTGTATCAATATTCAATCACATATACCTGTCATTATAGAACATGTTCAATTTATCTTTTTGTATGGCCATACAGTATATTAAACAACACTATAACACAGCATAATTAATTACATGATACGCATATTGTGCACATCAGCTTCTTAAGCTAAAAGAAGTAGAAGAAAAGTTGGGGAATGTTTTTGGAATATTTCAAAATGTTGTAGAGGTTTTTCAAAGGAAATAATAAAAACAGAGAAGTCACGATATGTCACGGCTGTGTTGTGCGGCAGAACCATACGCAGACATTTTGTATAAAGAAAAGGTGAGTTTAATCCACAAACAGACAGAGACAAACTAACACGAACTGTACACGTAAAATGAAAGGAAAAACTAACATAAAACGATATACAAATAACGTGTAGAGTATCCACTGAAATGGGAGTTAACTGTCGAGACAAGCAAACAAACAATAAACCACCCCGGGCGTGGCTGGAAAACTAACCTAAGTAGGCTCCCCAATCAGAGTCAACTGAATGCAGCTGCTCTGACTGGGGAGCCCACAGCGGCATAGAGAGGGCTAGAGGCCTCACTGAGAGTCTTGCCCTGAAATGTCCAGGGGCTCGCAGCCAGGGCATGACACGATATTGTAGCTAAAAGTACATGGATGTGCTGATGCACAAAATGTACATTGGTGTTTGAACTTATTTAAATGAATTAATCTTGCATTAAAACAAATTGTTGTAGTGTTGTATACCACTGACTACCGGTGCTTTATAGAACTGATGACAGTGTCCAAGAGGGTTAACAAGGATTTACCATGTCATCTAGTCCAAGTTGTAACCGTTTATTCATGGACCACCAGCATTGCCTTTGGAAAGTATTCAGACCCCTTCACCTTGTCCATGATTTGTTGTATTATGATGTTAATTTATATTAAATTTATAGTTTTGCCATCAATTTATATAAAATGCCCGTATTTTGGAAGTTGTATTTCATGTTATGTTAAAGGAATACATTTTTGAACATTCCTGGATACTGTTCATATATCCAGATTCTGTAATTGTGTCCATGGTTTTTCTGCATCCCAGATTTTATAAGGAATACGGTTGACAGTCTGACTTTCACTTATACACATATTTTGAAAGTAATTCTTCTTTTGTACCTATTGAAACAGTTTTTCTCTGAAGGATACAACCAACCATACTATATTGGTTAATGAGAACATTTCCTGATAAACGTGAGGGAGGCATGGAGCTGTTATGATTGGCTCCAAATTGTTGTCATGTGTGGCTCAAAAACTCTGAATGTGAAGAGAAAAACTGCAATATTTATACGCTGTATAAAAACATATTTTATATAAAAGACTCTTCTATCCATCAGGGGTTACAGGGCTGAGTGCATACAATGGAAACTTTTTTTTCATTCCGGCCACTCATAGGAGTCAATACTTCAAAACTAGCATTGAGTGCCATGTTTTACCAACTGAAGTACACGGTAGCATCATTAGCTAAACTAGCAGCAGGTGTTTTTGCAACTTTATTTGAGAGACAGGAGTGTTACGAAGTATGCTGCATGTCAGTGATAATAACACAAATGTATGTTACTACATCATTTCAAAATTAATCTGAAAGAATTCTCTATGAAAAGAAACTAACATAATGCAGGGGGCTAACAAGTTAGGACAAATCTGTACTGTTCAGTTTAAGGCATGTATTGAGCTGAGGATCTTCAATATATGATGGTTAAGGAAGATATTAGAAAAGTATAAGAATGATATGCATTTGAAGGCCTAGTTCATTTGTCATTAAATGTTAAGAGGTGCTCACAAAGGATAATAAAATTGGATGATGGTTATATCAATTTAAATGTAATTCTGAAATGAAGAATGTCTTATTATAGACATGAGGCCAATTCTTCAGTATCAGTCTGTTTTCTACTCCTTAGAGAAAATTGAGTAATTGAGTGGAACCCACCAAGAGAATAATGACATGGTTTTTGCAACTTGGCAACTAGTCCTTATTATTGCTGGCAAGAGGGAAATAGTACACAACAGTTTGTAAACACAGATCTGATTTGATGTAATGATCCCAGTTTTCCAAAATCACAGTAAACTCTCAGAAGAAAAAAAGCAAATTTGTTCCAGCCTTTCCAATGCTCCTGCGGGCAAGGTCTGTTTCAAAGGAAAACTGTGTCGAATGGAGTATGAGCCCTATTAGTATTAATGTTAGGTATTCTAAGTGTCGAACCCCTTGGTGATCAACATCTGTTCAATATCATGGTCCCTGCGTAGCCGCAGACGGGTCAGGGTACCCATGCTGACCCCTATCCCCTGCTAAAAGCGCTTAAAATGTGAGCACCAGAACTGGACCCGAACCCTAACCATGGAGCAATAGAAGAAAGTGGCCTGGTCTGATTAATCCCATTTTCTTTTACATCACGCGGATGGCTGGATGCGTGTGAGACACTAACCTGGAGAACACATGGCACCAGGATGCACTATGGGAAGAAGGTAAGCTAGTGGAAGCAATGTGATGCTTTGGGCAATGTTATGCTGGGAAATCTTGGGTCCTGCCATTCATGGGATGTTACTTACCAAAGCATTGTTGCAGACCATGTACGCCCTTTCATGGAAACGGTATTCCCTGATGGAATTGTCCTCTTTCAGCAGGATAATGTGCCCTGATATAAAGAAGAAAACGGTTCAGGAATGGTTTGAGGAACACAACAACGAGTTCATGGTGTTGACTTGGCCTCCAGATCTAAATCCAATTGAGCATCTGTGGGATGTGCTGGACAAACAAGTCTGATCCATGGAGGGCCCGCCTCGCTACTTACAGGACTTAAAGGATCTGCAGGTAACGTCTTGGTGTCAGATACCACAACCCACCTTCAGAGGTCTGGTGGAGAGAGATCGTCATGCCTCAACAGGTCAGGGCTGTTATGGCAGCAAAAACAACAATATTAGGCAGGTGGTCATAATGTTATTGATGATCGGTGAATATATATGTATTCAGGTTTTGCCAGGACTATGGTCTGGCTGTATGTTCTAGCATTGCGACCAGTGCATAGCCATTGCTGTGGTAAAAAAAAATACAAATGTGTGTGTTTATCTCACAATTACATTCACATGCTTTCTCACACACTCTCTGCTCTGATAGACGTCCGTCTTCAACTTTCATCTCTCTAGTGTAACACTTCATTTGTCTCTTTATAGAATCATATCTGAGGGAATTGTGCTGAAGGTGCTCCCGTTAATGTTATATACAACAGAAGCAGTGTGGTCTTCATTTTGCCAAAGAAGACCTATAGCTCAAATAACTCAATGTTAATTATGTGCAACCCAATCCCAGCCAACAGATAGGCGTGGAAAGGCGTGGCAAATCAAACGGTGATCAGGATGCAGCCAAAGCGGGTCTTTCACAGTGTTTCATATCAACACCAAATCCTGGGGCATACGGGTAGGAAATGCAAGTGGCTCCTGTTATAAACAGAAGACAGATTTGTCTGCAGGCTACCAAACCTTTTTTTATGAAACACGACAAATACGTTTACTGAGCAAACAGTAGCCTATTCCAGGCACAAAAAAAATACATCAGCCATTGCCGGTCACTGAGCAGAATAATGCTTCATTAAGTCAATGAAACTGAAGGGCTTATATACTATGTAGCCTCTACGCACATCGATCTAGGTTATGGATGGATCCAGGTTCTTTGATTGATGTTTGTCAGTTTCAAAATAGCCTATCATTTCATTCATTCAAGTAGTATATATTGTATTTATAATGCAAGACTCTAATACTTATGTACTTGGTTAGGGAAGGGTTATGGTTTGGGAAATGCAACGATTGAACATGTTGCCCTCAGAGCCAGTGCTCATGGCTTAATTTCAAGCAATTATTCTGTGTTTAAGTTAAGGGTGAAGGTTTAGACAAAGCTTAAAAGATACAGAAATGAGTGCCTGGCACTGAGATGGAACACAGCAGGCCGAGCCAAAGGTTGTGGCTTTAGCCCATGGGCATGGTAATAGAATTACTCTGAGACTTGTGTACATACAATTTATGCCAAACCAAAACCATTGAATTCGAAGACTAACAAATCCAATGCACAAGGACTATGTTTAGTAGATAAGTCACCTCCTTAATGATACTAATCAAATATAATGCAGTAGAGTGCAAACACAAGGACAGATACACAATAGAAACCCCACATTGAGCTCAATGTATAACACGCAAACAATGGAAACTGCTTACCAGTACTATGTGGTTATATCCCATTAATATTGTATGCCAGGCCAATGCTTTTGCAGACTCATAGGCCCACTTGAACAAGCGCCACCAAGGATACTTGTTCCTGACTCACAGCATTGTTTCTTCTTAGCAGAAGAACTAACAGATAACCAACTTTGAAACTAAGTGACCCTAACCAGCCTGTGAAGGACACATTGTTTAACCACCATAACAGTGATTAGCATTATATTGTCCACAAGCTGTTGCAACCCACTGACAAACGAGTTGTTCAAATGGTTAGGGATATATTGAGCGTTAGGGTTAATAGTGGCAAACTAAAAACTCATGTACATAAGTATTCAGACCCTTTATTCAGTAGTTTTTAGAAGAGCCTTACAGCTTTTGCTCTTGTTCGGTATGCCTGCAACTTAGAAAACCTGTATTTGGGCAGATTCTTTCCAATCCTTCTTATAGAACCTCTCAAAATGTTTCATATTGGACGTGGAAGTTCTGTTCACTCTGGATCAGGTTTTCCTCTAGGGCAACCTATATTTTTTCATCTTAAACTCAGCCTCTTAGTCCCTGCCAATGACCAGCATACCCATAGCATGATGTGTTCACCCTCAGTCTTCACCAAAAGAACGGAATACATGCCTATTGGATTTGGGTCTAAACAGACACAAGACTAGATTATTTTTCCTAATGCTCTCAGAGTCTTTCGAGCAACAAATCATATGCCCAGTGATCAGAAGTGACTGAGGTTAGTCACTATACCATGAACGTTGATGGGGGAAGGGTTGTCCCTCTGGAAGTTTCTCTGACCTGTCCTATCAAATTAATTTGCCACAGGTGGACTTCAGGTTCTGGTGACATCTCAAGGATGACCAAATAACACAGTATGTATCTGAGCTCAATTTGGAGTGTCACAGTGAAGTGTTTGACTAATTATGTAGATGATGTGTTTCCGTTGTATTATTTTCAGTAAGTTGGACCCGTGCCCACTGCCTGTTTTGGATGACAGGTGTTGCTGAGTAGTTAAGTTCATCCAGGTCCTATAGATTATTAATTTTTGGTTCATGCTCAGAGACGTTTTTTAAATTGCCTTGGGTTTGCTTTGCTTATCTTGAAAGACTGCCTGACACTGTTCTATACTGAGAATGATCAAAATTAATGTTTGCAGTGCTTGATGGAGAACTTTTCTCATCCATAAGGCACTTTTTTGAGACCTGGCTTGTGGCCTCAGTTTCACTTGTCTAAGGGGCGTAGCAGGTATGTGAAAACCTACATATGCATAACTAGGCTGAAAAGGACAGAGATTTCCTGACATACCCCTTAAAAGGAAAGGCAGTTGCCAGCTCATAGCTGAGAGTTCTGTACAGAGCCAGACTGCCTGAAGCCTCAATGCATCATTAGGCCATTGGGACAGACTGTCTTGTTTGTTTGTGTGTTTTTGTGTTTGTGTGTGTGTGTGTGTGTGTGTTGGTGATGGTTATACTTTTCGTTTTTTGATTGACACATGTTTCTCTGAGGCATCTGTCTCTAGAGTGACAGCCCAGTGGTCAGGAAAGCCAAGTTGCCAGACTTGATGAATGATATATGATGTCAATGGGACACGCTTACTGCATCAAATATAAAGGAGGGTAGAAAATGGCAGAGGAGTGTAATTTGATTGAATGGTTCTGAATTAGTCTCATCATCACACACAGTGAACTGCATTGCGTTTGTTCCATCAGTGCCCTTTCTGTCTTCCATGGAAAGAGAATAAAGCACGCAGCTCTGAGATTTGAAATATTGAAAATAGTCTGTCATGTCTCATTTACTTGCAAAGACATTGTAGCATTAATAGGCTATTATTATAGAGTGCTCTTAGTGTATATATTTTTTTTCCCCTATGTGGTTACTTTGAATTCTCCAGTCTTCCTTAGCCCCCTCATAATAGAATGTTGTTGGCATTTTAAAATGAGAATGTTCTTAGACCCTTTTGTTATATTTTTGTGACACCTATAAAACAATCTTCTAACTTGTTGGGTTACAGTAAGAAGCAGTTCAGTTTGACAGTCTTCCTCCAGGCTACATGAGAGCTGGGAAGCCAGTAAATAATATTGAAGCATCGCTGAGCAAATATATCCAAACACATTGCAGCTATTCTGTTCAAGGAAATCTGTGGTCCACTGACACATCAGAGAAAAGGACTGGCTGAAATTGGATTTGTGATGCCAGCAATGTCTCTTTAGAAACTGAGTCCAATCGTTTTTTTGTTTAATACTTTACAGGAGCAATAGACCGGCAGCACCCTACAGTAACCATGTCACTGTACACTTCCATGGGTTTTACATGTGACCGTTCACCGAAAAGGTTGCTAGATTGGTTACCAGAGCCAGCAGTAACAAATGTTAGTAAAGAATTATCTGATTTGTTTTAGATAATTACATTTATATGTACATATTACATTATTTCCACAGCTCAAATTTACCAACAGGAAATCAAATTCAATAATATGATGGCAAGTTTTTGTTCACTAAATATACAACCATCTCAAACGTGTCTGAGAAAAAGCTGTGAATGCCATGACATTTCCAAATTAGATCAATGTGAGACTTTGCTACAATAGTTAAAGATTTTAAAATGTTTCTTTTGGCAATGCTTTTCAATGTCCAAGTGAAAAAGTTGATTCTCCGGGGGAACTGCAGTACATTTTGGGAGGCTATAATAATATATTTATGAACATTGACATACTTATGTACCTGTCAAATTGACACGAATGGTGCATAACTAACTAGAACAAAAAGGGGAGGGTTAAATGTGCCGTAGTCCTTTGTAGTGTGGAAAGACAGAGGGATCGGGGTGGGGCCTACAGCACTGGAAACACGGCAGGAGTTTGCTGGTGGGCATAGCAGCTGTGTCAACCGCAGCCCCGGTCCCCTTCAAGCATCACAGCTCAATCCACCAACCCAGTGGACAGATGTATGCTCTCTGTGTGCTGCAGTGCCTCATGGATGTGGGACAGCTGTTTTAAACAACTAACAGGTTGAGCGATGGGAGATTCTGCCGAATGAGCAGTTTAAAAGACAACGCTCATTGGTTTATGTGCCCATTGGCCTGCTCTTCAGGTTTCATGTGTTAATTGTAGCCCTTCAAAAAACGGCCGCGATAGAAACGAACGGGCGACGTGTGAATCTGTCCTCATTATGTCACAGGGCTACTGAGCGTGAGTGCTCCTCTGGCATTCTTCATGGCGGCTGTTTCATCAGGGCTTCTCTGCAGACAGCCGCGTGGAGGGAACCATCATTTGAGCTTGTGACTATCAGAGCCTATTGTCAGAGAGCCAGCGCCCAGGGAACCATCCAGCCTGAGTGTCTGTTTCATGAGTGGCGATGCAGGAGCGACGAGAAAACACAAGGCAATATCTGGAGCGCGGCTCTCTGGGAAGAAAGAAAGTGCATTTCATGCAGTGTGCTGTTGGGATGTATTGTGGCATTTTTACACATCTAAACACAATGGATTGTGCTGTGCTCCTCTGTTATTGCTCAGGCTTGTGTTGCATTTAGTGCCGTTGTGAGGAATGCATACCCTTTACCTTGGAGGATGTCTTTTGGGGGGTTGGGGGGTGGTTTTCTCCCTTTTATGTCTGTCTATAGGAGGTGAATAGGAGGCGGGAGAGCGCCTGTCTGAATGAAAGACTACGGCAGGAAGGTTTATAAATAAAATTGACAGCAGCCACCTTGCCAAACCATGACTGGAATGTTTAACGGGTGGCAGCGGTTTTGCGATAGACCAGGGGTCTCCAGCTCGTAGGCATCGTCGCCGTCACGTGACTGAGTATGAATATGGAACGGCCGCTCTGTTTCGGCGGGGTAGTCCGCGGGATTACTCGCTTTTTTTTCACCAAGGTACATTTTCAAGGGCGGGGGAGGGGGAAGGAAGCTACACGCAGCGTCATAGGAGACGAGCTTGAAACCAGAGTTGATTGCAAACCGTGTTACCTGAAGCCAGGGGCCACTTTCCGCAGACGTCCCGGGTTCTTGAAGGACAGTAGCCGCCCCAATGTCAATCTAACCCAGGATCAATGTGATGGGACACTGACGTAACCAACGTACATTTCTCCCACTGTATGCTCTTGTACACATTTAATCAGAAGAAGACTGAAGGAGGAGGGAATGGGGGCGGGGGGGGGGAGTATGGCAATTAGATGGTGGCGACAACCCATTGAATCTTTCAGTTTCCATTACCGTGTGTCTGTGTCAGGTGACCTTATCTCAAGCGAATAAAAGGCGTGTCAAAGATTCTTGATCTACAGTAAGAGAAGAAAATTACCTTGGGTCAATCAATACCCCGGTTATCACCTTGAGACCCTGTGTGAAACGTTCCTGTGTCTGTGTGATCTAGTGCGGCGAACCCAAGGCTGTGTACTGGCTGTAAAGAGCCCATCTGACGGCCCGCTACAGACTCACGTCTTTGCCACTCGTAGACATACCTACATATGTACAGTACGAGTGACCCCGGGGAGGTGTGGCCTTGCTCGTGGCTGCGGTGAATCTCGACACATTAAGAATTGGACTTTTCTTTTGAACCACCGCCTCGGCCTGTGGCTCCCCGACGTGACATCTGCAGAGCAATGGATACGAGCCCTCCTACAGATTTACTAGGGTACTGAACAGGCAGCACCCAACAGTGACCATCACTTTACCTAAAGCCATCAAACACAACCCCGTAGTTTCTCACTAAGTGTGCTATCAAACGCCATAACGAATATTAGAATTCGGGTATGTTGATGCGCTGCTCATTAACAAACACGCCAATCTAACGTGACCGATGATTATTATAACGCTGCAGAATCCATGAAGAACGATATACCAGCGGTCACCAAGGCACCCTGTTGATGTACATTATAAGGTATTGTGATGACATGCATAATGCCATCTGGGTATTCGTATATATGGAATTATGGGTCTGCGCAAGCATGAGTGTCTACAACCGCTTATTCTGCATTATTATTGTATTCCATGGCGTTATGACCATGTGTATATTGCTGTTAATGGCATAGTGCATGTGGGCAAAAAAGTCTTACTAAGAGGACGTACGCGCTGACGTTATGCTCGGTGCACACGCGCCCACACGTCCCGTGAACGCACCATCTAACGTAGCTAGAACTGCTTTCATCATCCGTGAAACAAGCTCGAATCACAGCATATTAAACGATTATCCTTCACACTGGCACATGTGTCTTCTTGCGCGCTGTGATGTTATACGGAAAAAAGAAACTCTCGAGAACACACAGCACCCTCTGACGGCACCTTGAAGCGCGTCCTTCTAGAGGCGCAGTGTACTCCAGTGTAGTAATGCCCGTTTGATACTGACGCCTCTTTGACGAAGCAGGAGATCGCCGGGAAGTGTATTTCCTATGCATGCATTTCTTTGCCTCTTAATTCTCCCTCTCTGCAAAAGATCAGTGTTAACGTACAACACTTACAGCGAGCTCCTCCTTGTTTAACAGGACAACACGTCTCGAGATGCTTCGGTAACTGTGCCTTCGACGCGGAAAACCAGTGCGCAGGATGGCGTGGTCTTTACTTGGAGAACATTTTTCAGGTTCAACACGTTTTTTCGAAAGGCCACTCTGCTTGTAAGGTAAAACAACGGATTGGGAAGTCTTGATGTCTTACAGGTGAAGCCCCACTGCCTGCTCCCTGCTCCTCAGGGGACTCAACGCCCCTGCCACTCGGTTGCCTCCTTATTGCAAATTTTCTCTCGCCGTCTCAGCCTCTCTCGGCTCACTGTCATCTGATTAGTACATTGTGTCATAGCCCACTTACTATTACATTCTGCCGGCTACAGGGACACGCTCCAATAAGTTCTGTGAAGGAAACGGGGGGATTCTTTTGGATTTTAACAACCTACGGTTCGCTTTTAAGATTGCTTTTGTGAGCGGAAAAAATAGAAATGCTATGAGCGCTAGAATTAGAAAGGAAATATGAGCCTTATGCATTCAAGGGTATTTTTTTGGTGTTGAATAAAGGACGTTTTAAGGGTAAACGTGTGAAACCCAGACATTGAGTGGTTTATTTTGATTGACTTGACGCAGTACTATGAAATGTACACCGTTTCAATAAAAAGGAAACTTTATGCCTGTTTGCTAGTCATAATACATAATGGGGACACTGCTAGTGACCCTAAAGCACTTTTGTTTAAACAGGGTCAATAACTTAGACAACTGCTACGGTGCCTCTGGGCAATATCACACCACTTGAGAAGATGTAAGTGGATATCTTTTGAATCAAATCCCCACACGGGTAATGACCAAAATGGCAAAAATTGGAAGGAATTGAGCCGAACTGAGTGTTCAGGTGAATTAATAGCACACCGATATCTCTGTATTTTTTACCCAGTCTTGGGATTGTGGAAAATGGTGTGTCTTGGTTTGATACAATTATACCAGTATTAATGGCAATGGAGAGCAATGCTAATGATCTTCACACCATAGCAGGTTGTCTCTGGGGAATTGATTAGGATAGAGGGAAAAGGAAGTCACTAGGTGGTAGTTCTCTTGCATTGGCCGTAATGAGCGAAGCTACACCGTGTATTTAAATGTCAACTCCACCTCCTGAGAGCTGCTTGCTTCAAATTCTTTTTGACATTCTAGAGTGAAACATCAGGGAAGAGTGGCGAACTACGGGTGCCACTTACAGTCAAGGAATTAATATTTCCGTTGCATGTTCCTGTCTCAAACTGACGAGGGAGGACGACACCCTATTTCCTCCTGCCAGTTTGAGCAGATACGTCCGTGATAACATCCTGGTGTGCTTTATTTGTAAGAGCACTGCATACCTGAGATACAGCCGATACGGCAAATGCCCAACCGAAAGTTCTTCAAATTCAGTAAAAGGTTGATTCTCTGAGTGACATCACGAGTCTCTAAACAACCTAACAGGAGCTCCATACACTTTCCGGGATAATGTGATTGACGTGCTTACTGTTAAAGATTAATACAGTCACTCCACACCCTGACAGTGGCATGACATACTGCCTGTTACATGTGAAACAACGTGAAATTGTGTCAACCCTTGACCGCGCACAGAGGACCAAAATTACATCTCCAACCCCTTTCATTTACTTTTGTAAAAGGTCACCGAACAACCTATTGGAACGTCACAAAAGAGGACATTAGAATTACAGGGCGGGTTAACTTAGCGGTTGACTTTGATAGGAGGCCTCTGTGTAGAACGTCCTTCTCGTTGAGGCATGACCAGCATGTACAAGCCTCGTGGTGACCTCACTTGTCTTGGTTAAGGAAGCCTGCTGGGTGGAGTTGGTGTACTCGCGGCACGCCATGTCTTTTGGACGCGCTGTTGGTTATCCGATGTTGAAATCTTTGAAGGTGTGACTATTACTGTTCACACACACACACATCAGTGTTTTCAAACACGCTCCAACACACTGGGCCCGAAACAGTTGCCAGAAGCGTCTTGATTGAGAGCTCACATATCTCAAGTGAAGACAAGCTCAAATTGTTGCCACGCGAGTGGAACCTAGGACATGATCAAACTCCAGTTAGGGAAGTGAAGGATCCTTTGGGTGCCATAACCTGCAGTCACCTTTAATGAATTGCAATACTAGTAGGGGCCCATGAGGTAGTACGTTCACGTTCACGGTCTGGTCACGACCCATGTAATTTGTTGATATTTACACTTCCATTGTAGAGTAAGGGGATAAAACCATATTCCAGAAGTAGAATAAAAATGACTGAGATTAGGCTGGAATTTTCTATTGTTCACTCAGCAATTGCTGAACACCTTCTTGTAGAAATACAGAGTGTGCGTAGTGTGCAACCTGCATATACAGGGTTCAGGCGTCTTGCCCCAAAACCTCCCTTTGAATTGGAAGTACAATATTATGAAGGGATGCTGATAAAAGACAGTTCAAGGTCCTGAGTTCCTGTTTAGATCAGAGGCAGCCTGATTTGGCAACAGAAAATGAATGATGTAAACCAAAATCACCCAAAAGTAAACCCATACCGACTTAAGTGAAACCAGCTTGTTGGACTAGCTCTACTTCCGTTAAAGATGTGTATATTTTCATGTTCATGCTGAATTTGACAAAAGATAGAGGTGACCGTTTTTTGTCTAAAAAGAGGGGAGCCGTCATCATGTTGGGCTTCTGAAATGATGTGTCTCTGTTCTCTTTTGATATTTTATTGAGATGGGCTGCTGCTAGTCCAGCTCGAGACTCAGATTTCTGACTGGCACAGTCAAGCGCAGACTGTCAGTTTCGACGTTGGTGGACATATCCGAGGGAGTATTAATGCCAGCTCAACAGACGTGTGTGCCAGTCAAGGAATCGGCAAGGCACTATGGGTCAAGTGCAACAAGCTCACTCATATGGAAACCGTTGTTAACACAACTGACGTTGGCAAGCTACAAGCTGTGGTAACTAGGTAAGATAGCTAACAAACGAGGACAAAATGGCCTAACAACGACTAACAAAGTTAGTGTTGACACAATAACGAGAGAGACAATTCTCACGATAGACGGTACCACCTTTAGTCATAGGCTTGTACCGTTGATCTCGTAATTGAAATAAAAAATGTGTTATGATGAAACGAAAGCATATCACACCAAACCACCTTTTGCATTGGAAAATGTCTGCAGCATGAAGATGGGGGCGTAAATGTAATACCCTTAACTAAGGTTACTAAAAATGCCTCATACCTGACATCGGTTTCTGTTAAATGAGGGGGCAATCTCTCATGCAACAGGATATTTAAGACCAACAAACCCAAACCCAATCACATTTATACCACTTTGAAACTGGATGGGAAGATATAAGATGTATAAAATGTAAGGAGTAAGTCGACTGGGAAAATAACATTGCACAGTTGCAAATGCACAGGGGACCCTGGGTTTCTGTCTCTTAATATTATTTTTAGCGGAATCCAATTCTGATGTTTCTTTTTTTTTCAAATTCTTTCCAACTATGCTTGTTACAACATGTCGCAGAATGATTTATAACTGTCTTGACTCGAGGAAAGCGCTAACAGGACCACGAGAGAGTTGTTTCAAGAGTGCTAAGAAAAGCAAAAAAAAAATGCTCTCATCTGATGGTTGTTGCCGTACTGGTTTCCTACTACGAAGCTATGGTCTTATGTATCACCCCAATCATGTTTGTATAATGCCATGCATCAAAATGTCAGTTACATAAGACGCAAAATATGAATTGTTCAGTCAAACCACTGTTAAAGGCGTTTTTTGTTTAAGCTGTATGTAAAGCTTAGTGCTCCTCTTTAAATATGTTTCTGAATATCAAGCACAACATCACTTGTAAGCAAACCCTCACCTCTACAGTGAGATACACAACGTGGGCATGTACTTCTGTACTCTGTGAAATATTTACTCTCAGGGTTTTTCTTATATGTGGACCATTTCTGTGCTAAGGCTAACCTGACCTTCTTGGGATAAAAACATCTCTGCCGACTCTTCAGGACCAGCATCTTGTATACTATATAAATGTTGTGCCTTGGAAACATTTCGTTAGAGTCTAGTAGTGAAACTACTTTCTGTTATTCTTTTAAAATGGGTGTTTATTCAACCCTGTTTTGCCTTGCTACCCAAAGTCATTGCTCCAGCTAAATGTCAACACACATGAGTCTTAATCTCGTAATGAGTCTGTATCTTAGCACATATAGGAACATTTCTAGATAGAAAATTATCTAACGGTTCTGATTGGTCACATGGGTAAAACATGTTTTAAAAACAATCCAATAGCTGATGACCTAATTTTAACATCACCTGAAGCATCTTCAATGTTAGAAGCATATAGTGAACATGGAACAGCACAGCAGCAAGATTTAATTTTCAATCACCAGGCAACACTCCTGTGTTATTAACTGCTGTTAATTTAATGGTCACTTATTCAAACATAGTGTACTTTGAATGTCAAACCAGATTGTTCCCTAAGTGTGTGATGGTCTGTTAAACCTCTTTAAGCAAGTAAGAGTTGTGATGCACGACACTCTAAATGATGTAAGTCAAACTTACCTGTGCTGTTTTGTTTACCATATGCCATTTTATTATATTATAATGAAATTCCAAACATTTGTTTTATGTACAATATAATGAACTAAAATGTATGAACTTGTGCACTGCCAAAAACGTGGTAGAAGTGCTGACTATAATGAAACATTTGCACACTTTAAGCTCTATGTGATTCAAAGTGTAAACACGTTTTGGCAAAAAGTATTCTGAAAAGGTGATCCTGCAGCGATTCTGGACTGGTTCCAACCACAGTTTCTGTACTAGCGTGCCCTGGGAATGACTTAGCATGCATTCCTGCCCACTCCAACAGTTCTCTCCATTCACATGAATGTATGTGTGTGGACATGTGCAACATTATCTGAAATGGAGCGCCAGATAAAATTTCCTGGTCTTATTTGCACAAATTATAGATTTGCTTTTATTCATAGCCATTGAGTTTTGTTGTATACGGCATATACTAGAAACCTGCGGCAGCAATCATCGGGCTGATGATGTTGCTAGGCGGATTTAAATATCTAAACATAAACAAATACTACATTATTTTGTAGAATTTAAGCATGACCCTCTGCATTTTCATCCCAACTCAAGTATTCAAGGTATTTCCAACCTTTCCAGAGATTCTTCACTTAGCTTGTGACAACATTTCCTCCGGCCTTGCGAGTATTAATTAAACCACTATTTGTGCCAAGAGAATACGCTAGGTCTGGGGATCCGGCAATCCCTCTGCTGTGTCCTTGTTTTTTGGTCTGTCATTCTGTCATGCTATAAGTGCGCAGGACACAGGACCTTCATTTAAAGTGTTTTTTGTATCCAGATAAATTCAAGAACATCCAGGAACTTGAGAAAAAAAATTCACATGAAACAAGCAACAGCAACAATGACACAGAAACACCAGGGCCTTCAATAGAGACTTAACAACAGGTTAACGAGACTCAGGGGAAGCAATTACAATGGTGAGACTAAACATGGAACAGGAGAACTAGAACTTAAACACACAACCGTCACTGCACAGGCTGTGACTTGCCGTAACGCTCATATCACTACTAACCCTAAACGCATTCATAATATTAATTGGCACATGTAAAAACATAAGAGAATATGTGGATATCTGGTATTTATAGAACATGTGGAGGACTCAGACTAGCACAGCACTGTTATGTCAGTGGTCGGTAGTTATATACAAGGATAAAACAGATTCAATATATTACAATATAATACCTATTATACCGTCTCTTAGGTCCTATCATAAAAATACTTAACCAGAGTATGTAGAATTGCTATTACTTATTGTGAAGGCAATTCTGTCATGCCCTGGCTGCGAGCCCCTGGCCATTTCAGGGCAAGACTGTTAGTGAGGCCTCTAGCCCTCTCTATGCCTTTGTGGGCTCCCCAGTCAGAGCAGCTGCATTCAGTTGACTCTGATTGGGGAGCCTACTTAGGTTCAGTTTTCACCACACCCGGTGTGGTTTATTGTTTGTGCATGTCACAACTTCACGGTTTGTCTTTTGTTTAATCCTGTTTCTAGTGGATACGCTACATGTTCTTTGTAAACTATTTAAGTTCTGTTTTGTTGTTTAGTACAGCACCTTTGCTTTTAGCGTTTACAGTTTGTGTTAGTTTGCCTTTTATGTCATTTGGATTAAATCACCTTTTCTTTATACTAAAATGTCTGCGTATGGTTCCACCCCACAACAAAACCGTGACAAATTCCATCTAATAAAACCCTTTAGGAAGTAGGTACAGAGACAAAATGATATTGGTACAATTAATACAGTTTAATTAATACTTGCAAGGAGAGAGAGAACATTGTCACAAGGTAACAGTGAAGAATCTCTGGAAACATTTGGAAATGCATTCAATACTTATACAAGAATGGGTAGGGACAAGAATTTGCATTGTCATCCTGTGAAAACAACATATGTTCCCTATCCCTTTCTAACCCCTGTTGAGTGTCTTCTTTTATTCTGTCCCAAAACTCATTGACCTGTTTCTACCCCCATTCTGACAACAGGTTTTACATCAACTTATTTTCCAACAATCACTATCAACATGTCTGGCATTCCTTTTTTGCATTTACATCACTATCAATACGTCTGGCATTCCTTTTTTACTTTTACATCAATATCAACACTTCTGGCATCTCTCACAAGGAGTTAGTATCTCTTCATTAAACTCAATACTTGAAATATAGAGTGTACAATCCATTATTGCATCAGTTCAGTAAAATGATAACTACATTACTTTCATATCTCTGTGCCAAGTTAAATAATTGTACTGTGTTTGTAGTGTTGCAGAAACAACAACAATATTTTCATTAGAGTGTCAAAATAAATACAAAGGAAAAATATTCAGCTTGGTTCAGACATGTTAAACAGTTTGGGGAAGTTTCTAAATCAGATCTAGTTGAGGTGTTCCAAGAGTAAGTTTGGGTTTAATCGGAGTTTCTGGCTGGGCCCTTGTGAATATTCCCAGACATCTAAAACCACTCCTGCATGTGTGCTTAGGGTCAATGTTTTCTTGGAGGTTATACCTTGGCCCCTGTCTGTAGTTGTGAGTTCTCTGGAACAGGTTTTCATTGCTCCATTCATCTTCAAGGTCATTTCCCTGACCAAGGCCATTCTCCCTCCGACTGCACTGACCAGGCAACCAGCTCTAAGAAGAAGAATGGCAGAGTGGTTGCGTCTCAGTGGAGATCTGCTAAAAATGTTTTGCCATCAACTAATGAACACGTTTCCAACAAACACTGACATTTCATCATTTGATTAAGGGGATGGTTGCTAGGTTCGGGATGCTGGAGATGCTGCACGGTTATAGGGGCCACAAGATTGAGAGACACGTCTTCTGAGAGGCATGGTGCCGTCTGTGCATTTAAAAGAATAGAACCGTCCCTATACATCTGCAAAGTGATCGACTGGTAGAATGGTCAAATCACACACTGGCCACTCAGCTTGTTCTGCTGAATTCCCATAACCAGAAGGACTGGGATATCCACTTACCTTTCACAATGCAGCCGTATTGCTCTGCACTGGTTTACAGGTTGAACCCCAGTGGCGCTCATGCTGGGCCAGGAATGTCTGTCACCAGTCAATTTAGGACATGTGAGTTAGCATTAGCTGAGCTGCATGGCTTAGCGCACGTAAATACATTTATAATTTTACTTACAAATATGAAGTCCTCACATATACACTATATGGACAAAAGTATTGGACCACACCACTCAATGATTGAATTCAGGTGTTTCATTCAGTCCCTTTGCCACAGGTGTAAAAAATCAAACAAATATCCACGCAGTCTGCCTTTACAAACAGATGTGGAAAAATGTCGTTCTAAAGAGTTTACTGAATTGTGTTAGAGAGCTAACTGTGAGTGGAACTGTAATAGGATGCCACTGTTGCAACAAATCAGTTTGTGAGATTTCTTCTGTGACCACCCTCCTACTCTGTCTGCAAAAATCTCTTGTTCACCTTAATAGGATGTCGGTGGGCGGAGCTGGGAGGGTTATCAGCGAAACGAGACACTCCTGGGTTTGGGTGTGTCCCAGGATAAATGCACCTCTTTCCACCCTTCGTGGGAGACTCTACATGAGACACATTTTGGTTGTGTCATTCCTTTTTGGCTGTTCTTTTTTGGTTGTTTATCTTCTTCATTATCACATTTTTGCAAGCAACCACTAACTTACAAAACTAATTAATGACTACACACCCCATGGTTACTTTCTACTTAGTTTACTTTAGTTAAATACATATTTTTTGTTATTCCTTTTCTCCACAATGTCTTTTGTGCCATGAAGTGGCAAATCACAAAGTGGGGTTGCCAAGGGCTAAGGCGCATAGTATGTAAAAGTCACTAACGCTCTGCTCAATAACTGCAGAGTTCCAAGCCTCCTCTGGAAGAAACATCAGCACTAAAGCTGTGTGTCGGGAGCTTCATGGCTTGAGTTTCCATGGTTGAGCAGCTCAATGCAAGCCTTTCATCAACAAACACAATGCCACCCAGTGGATGGAGTGTTGTAAAGCACGGCGCCACTGGACTCTGGACCAGTAGGAATATTCTGTGGAATGACAAATCTTGCTTCTCTATCTGGCAGTCGAATGAACAAGCCTGAGTTTGGTGTATGCCAGGAGAACGTTTCCTGCCTGACTGCATTGTGCCAACTGAAAAGTTTGGTGGAGGAGGTATAATGCTATCGGGTTGTTTTTCTGGGGTTGGCAAAGGCTCTTCATTCCAATAAAGGGAAAGGTTAATGCTTTAGCTTACTACGACATTTTGGAGAATTCTATGCTTCCAACTTTGTTGGAAGGCCCTTTTCTGTTCCGGCATGGCTGTGCCCCAGAGCACAAAGCAAGGTCCATAAAGGCATGGTCAGACGGGTTTAGTGTGGAAGAACTTGACTGGCCCGCACAGAGCCCTGACCTAAATCCTATCACACTCCAACATCTTGTAGAAAGCCTTACCAGAAGAGTGGAATCTGATAAAGCTGCAAAAGGGGACACCAACTTGATATTAATGCATTTTAGAATGGGATGTCAAACAAGCTCCTGAAGGTGTCCCAATACTTAGTGTACCTTTTTCTCAGATTATTAAATGTGCATTCCTATAGGCTTGGCTAATTATTGAGTGATTAGGGTGGAGAAAAAATCGTCCATGAACCATTATGTTTTGGGTTTTTGTTGATATACAGTACAAATAAGGTGAATGTGTGTGATTGTTGTTGTATTTTATATAGGTTACCTAGCTTATGAAGCCTATGAAGATACATTTGGATATTGGAATCTGGAAATGTTTGAAATACTATCGATGTGCTGAATAACATTTTCTCTTGTTTAACTCAATTTGTCATTAATAGTATAAAAGATCCCTAGGGGTGTGTGTCACTAATTAAAACACAAATAACCATACCATTAATAAATAACAGATTTTGGTAACAGACTAAGAAACAGGAAAGAAACAGGGAATGTCACAATTTAATTTTTATTGCAGATGATTAGACAGTCACAGAACTAACCACAGAGATACAAATCTGAAAAAGTAGGCTTTCCTAGCTCTAAGAAAACTGATCTAACTCAATCATTTACGTAGTGTCAGGGTTCCGCCCTAGCTTGACGGTTTTCGCCCCCTTTCCACCCCCTGGTGGCCGTTGGGCGCAAGTACGGATCAACGTCACAATCACACCCAGTCACCAATCACTCACTCAACGGCCCGCACCTGTCCCTCATCAGTCAATCACGGTCCCTACATAGGTTCCCTGTTCCCATTCCCCTGTGTCAGTACAAACACAGTACTACGTTGGTTTCGCTTACGACGTATTGTTTTC
>JACXGK010003670.1:0-43466 GCA_016801125.1 Novumbra hubbsi
GTTAAATCTGATGTAACTGCCCAATCTCTCCAAATAAACTGGGACTGAATGTGAATTGCCTGTTCTACCTTCAAAGCATATCTTGCCTTTAAAGCATATTTTGGAATTTCATTGTCTGGCAGCTGAAAATTGTAGCAACCAGAGCAGAACAAATTAGCACCATATTGGTGAGGCCAGAGACAGAAAATACTATTTTAGATGTCAAATTTCCAGCAATCACAATAGTGTGGCCATATAATACCTCTTGTTGTTGGCAACCTGGGATGCAATTCAACATGAAAGATGCTTTAAAATCTTCATACTATTGTTGTTTTTATAAAATGTTTTATTTAAGGTGCATTTAAGGGAATAGATCATATTTAGAGGTGTCTTTTCAGGTTAAGAAACACACATTGCCCACTGAGTTACTGCTAAAGCAGTTGTCAAATGTACTGCACATAATTTTACCAGCTGTGAAATCTTCTATAAAAATACTACCTTGGTCTGACCACCTGGTCACCTGGGTCTTAACAGCTCCCTTTGCAACTAGACTTCCTGACAAATGGAACCCAGGTTGTAAAAATGGGCAACTTCCCTCCCTGCACTGACCCTGAGTATTGGAGCTCCTCAGGGTTGCGTACTCAGTCCCCTCCTAACACCCTGTTCACGCATGACTGCGTGGCCACACACAGCTCCAACGTCATTCTTGTGGACATCATCACCATCATGGGGCACGAAGGACATGATCCTGGACTTCAGAAAGTCCAGTGGACTTAGACTTCAAGTTCCTCTGTGTGTTTATCAAAGATGATCTCAACTGGTCCAGACGAGCAGACCGCGTTAAAAACAGCTCAAAAGCAGCTATTCAAAAGCATTTGAATATAAATCCAAAGTGCTTATCGATACACGTCTGCATTGCTTGAGAAAGAAGTTGCCTGAAACCGTGATAATAATACAGCTGTAAGGTGTTGACAACAATCGGGATGAAAGACTCCACTTTTTGGTAAAGCAAATAGATTCACAATCATACCCCACTGCCCTATTGCCATTATGCTGGCACACTTGCTGTTGAGAAAAGTATGTCTGGTTAGCAAAATGGAAGGGCATCTTAGGATCCGTTCCTAAAAATGTGAATGCAATTTGCCATCCTTTTTTACATAACCTTATCTCAAGATTTAAACCTAAAGATGACACATAGATCGTGACAAGTAAATCACTGGGACAGAGATAGTGTACTACTCCTTTTATTTATACAGCCTTTCATCACCTGTCAAATAAAAAATGTCCTCTTTGCCTCAGTTCACTTCAATGCCTAAGGACCAAACCCTCCATGGAACAAACAGGTGAAAACTATCTCACTGTTAGCAGGCTTGTGGCTATGCTAACTCAAGAGGTTGTTAATACTCTTAAAAGACAAGCTATTAAAATGCTGTTATATCTACTGTTCATTATTAGCATTTGTGTTGATTAAATATTATTTGGCTGAATAGGTAAGGAGTTGGAATTGTTCTAGTACTGAACTGGATTTTCACCCGTTTTATGGATGGTGTCCTACAAATCAATGGAACAGATGAAACCAATTGATAAGGAGAGTATACAATTTTATTGTAAGTATCAACAACAAAAAAACTCTGTTTTAACCAAACATTTATATTTGGGGATGTTTAATGACTGCTTTGCCCACCACATTATCAGTGGACTTAAACCAATGTATGTCTTCCTGGGTTGTATCATCATAATCATAACAACGACCACATTACACGTGGACTATGACATGTACACAGAGAGACTTAACAAGTTTTCAAATGACATCCTATCAAGCACATTACTTGTCACAGGATTTACATGATATACTATACTTCATAATCTACAAATAATGTAATGGATCGGAAATAAACATAGAGGTAAAAATGTTCAGTACCTACACAAGATTTCAGTAACCATGACAAATTATCACAGTCAGCTCGCAATTGTGACTCTCCTCTGGCTTATGGATAGGAGTGGGGGCCAGCCGACCTCAGCCACCGTCCCCCCTCAATCCTCATCACTTCAGTCAATATCCTGTCATCCAATTAACAGCAAATTACCTCAGTGGTATTAATCACCCCGGACGAAGTGAAGTTCGTGAAAGGCCATGTATGTATAATGAAGATAAACAGAGACACGCCATTGAATGACCGACTCATGTGAGAAGGTCAATCGGCACACTGCACACTCGCCCAAGAAACTGGGCACCGTCAGCTCTGCGGGCCTCTGGGATTGGAGGGAAACCAGGGGGTCAGCCCCCTCCAATCTCGTGGTTTGACCTCTTGAAGTGTGTTTAAGCTCTCCGGCTCGATCCTCTTTTCCTGAGACAAAACAAAAATCTCGGCCACCACATTTGAGTTTGTAGCATTCCATAGACTTTGTTTGCTCTCATGTTTCTTCGGTGGCATCCGTCGCAGATCAAAGGGGTTTGAAAATCGATCGTGTGCAATATGTAACAGCGCAGCACAAACGCACCTGTCATCTGGTCTACCTATTCCACAGCCCAATGCTGACATGTGCGTTTTACCGTCCACCCTTTGTCATCGATTGTCTCCGGTTATCCGAGAAGCGTGGCTCGATGAAAAGTGCATTATGCATCTCACAGACTGAAAGCGACATCACACATTTTTTAACACGAGACGGACATGCAGCATAAAGACTACTTTGCCCAAGGAGTCCACTGACGTGGCCCTGGTCCCAACAACTCCGTGGGTCGAGAACAGACCACGTCTGGCTGGGTTACTGGGGCCTGTCCGCAGGACCGATGAATCATCAATAAAAGTGATGTTCAACGTTGCATGGCTGCTTTTTCATTGCGTCCACTGTGAGTTATAAGCAAATCGAGTCTATGTATCCAGACATGGGATTTGCTACAAAAACAAACACTATGTTAAATTAGTCTGTTTTCGTCACAAAAGAGTTCCCCCTGAGCTGACCCCTCTTTGCGATAATGTTTCCATGCCAAGGACAGCGGTGTGGCCAATCCGATTGAATGTGTCTTCATGCCCCGCCTCTTTCCCCGCATTTAGTGTCTCTCACCTGCTTCAGATTGACAGTTATTAAACTTTCACCCTGCAGTCTCTGAAGGGCCCCCATCACGAACCGGGCCACATTACAGAAATTAAAGGGAAGACATTTTGCTTTTCGTAGTGCCTTTAGTTTAGAGAGCATAAATTCAGTCTGTTCCTTCATCACAGGACTTCAGAGATCCCATTTAAGTACAGCGAGACCTACAGACAGTGTGCGATGCAGTAATTATACAGTGCACTCCTGCTATAGGAGACACAATATTAATCCTTTGAACGTGTGAAGGGAGCACCAGAAATAATAATATTAAAAAAGGGAATACTACTGAAGAATCAAGGACAGGGAGGTGGTGGTCTGGGTTTGGTGCCTTAAGGTACCATCCTAGTAATTTCCAGAAGGTACGCATTAAACATAAACGCGTCATTATGGTAACAATTAATGCAATTATGTCTGCCCCCCTGGCTAGAATGCTGTGTGACTGTGATGTGTGTGTGGAGCGGGGGGTTCTGCATTGTGTGTGTGTGTGTGTTTGTGTGTGTGTGTGGAGCAGAGGGTTCTGCATTGTGGGTACGTGTGTGTGTGTGTGTGTGTGTGGAGCAGAGGGCGGAGGTCATCTTACGTGTCACCAATTTGAAAGGTCATTTCCAGTCACAATGCGGAGACAGAGCTGAATTAGGAGAGCTGGGGAATATTATTAACTCTTTGTTTGCCTTGGTAGCTCAAGGCCTTTTCTTCTCTTTGACTTTCACTAACCCCAGCAGTCATTGTCGTTGTTCACATAAACTTTCTCACACACACACACACACACACACACTAACAGTCCCATGGAGGCAAACACATGCACAGAGACAGACACACACTCACTAGTACAGAGAAAGACACATACACACATATATGCACACACAGGGACACACACACACAAACACAAACACACTTGTACACACAGAAGGACAGAAACACACACTTGTACACACAGAAACACACACTGACACACAGGCACTTGGATCACATCAAAACGGAAATATAAGCTAACTTTAATGAAAAACATAAGAATGCATATGAAAGATTACTAAAATATATTATAATAATCACTCTTATTAATGTTTGTTAGTCTTTCTTCTCATACTTGCTTTCTTCACTGGAAGAAATGTAACATATCTTGGTTTTCATAAGCAGCCAGCTCTATTGTTCAGAATAGTGGAAAAATAAACTATTCAATCATTATTCATCAAGGAAACATCAACCCTGATCTATTACTTCCTCCTCTCATTCATCACCATCTCGGTTGTTCCACAAATAGAGTGCCTTTTGAAATTTTAATTAGAAGTTGTGCACCAATATTCCTTACAAAAAATATCTAAATGTTTTCTTATATTCCTTGAAGTGTAAATATAGACCACACGAAGAATTCTGTGTCTGCAAATAAAATATGTTTTCTATATAACTAAACCACTTAACCTAATTATTTCTCAGTGTTCACCGTTCTTGTAAAGACTGATTTACAGAAAGAAATACATTAAATTACATTAATGAAGGAAATGCTAAACCCAATTATTTGCAGCATATATGTTTTGGGCATCTTGTTGTTGTTTCTCATCATCTTCACGGAAAATATAATTATTTATACATACATTTATGGGTAAAAGAGTTTGGCACAGAGAATCCATGCCTGACATTGGTTGGCAGTGACATCATGCCTCATCCAAGGCCAGACATTGGTCAGCAGCAATGCAATGTCTAATCCAAGGCCTGACATTGGTCAACGGTGATGTCGTGTCTCATCTATTGCCTGACACAATTTTACATAGGTGACCCCTTGACCTTAGCAGACCTATTACATTTTACTGAGACATTCTAGGTGTCCAAGGTTAGAGGATAGTAGTGGCAGCACATTTCCAACTATCCCATCTTCACAAACATACTGAGATACGCAAATGTATGAAACGTGTAATTATAGGGTAAGGATTTACTTATACTTATAGGGTAAGTATTTTTTTTACTGGGTTACATATTGTTTGCATGCATTACTTTTATCAATACCCGCAACCCATTTACAATAATAGACTGCTTATCTTCCCTGGTGATCTTTAGATCTTGCTTGCTTTTTCCTTTCAGGCTTGTAATTTAGGAGGCACCAGACATGCTCAGTTGGATTCAGATGATTCACTTCGTCAGTAAATACATACCACTCTTTATCCCTGAACAAGTCCTTGGCACCGTACAGTGTGTATGGGCTGTCCTTGACTGCGTTAGCACAGTGTGTATTGGTTGTCCTTGGCAGCATTGGCACAGTGTGTTTGGGGTGTCCTTGACCGCGTTGGCACAGTGTGTATGGGGTGTCCTTGACTGCGTTGGCACAGTGTGTTTAGGGTGTCCTTGACTGCGTTGGCACAGTGTGTTTAGGGTGTCCTTGACTGCGTTGGCACAGTGTGTTTAGGGTGTCCTTGACTGCATTGGCACAGTGTGTTTAGGGTCATCTCACTACCTCAATGCTGTTTTTGCCTAAAAAATAACACCCTCTCCACCGTACTTCACAGGTATGGTGGAACAAAAGGAACATTTTTCTCGGCACTTTTCTCTTGCCATTTTTCTGGCACACAGTCTTCATCTGTGGTTCATTTGAAATCCATACAGCTGGAATACAGAAGCATTTATTTTCAGTACACAGTCCAAATGCTTTAGAAGTTCCCAGTTTGTCCATGCGGTTGCACAGTGGTTTGATGGCATATACGATTATCCCAAGGCCTCTGCGTGTTGGCCAGCTTCCAACGATCATGGGTGTATATGCCACGGAGGTCACATGAGGTCACATGTCAGAGTTGTCAGTCTCATCTCATCAAAGGGAAGTTCCAATCGTTCTTAGAAGACACTGATTGGCGGCGCGGCCCAAATATCTGTTGTTCTGCCCTGCCTTGGTTGGCAGATGGCCTCTGTCTGTCTGCCTCTATCCGCTTCTAACGGGTCTATCTCCTCAACCAGCAACTTTAGATTTGTTCACTAACATGCAGATGCAACTCCTGTCGAGTTATTACCACACGATGAAAAGTCTCCAGATTGTTTCACATGAAATAGACAGATAAGAACGACCCAAAAAGACAGGTAACATGTTTCCCACAAACGACATATTTCCTCAAACTACTGTTGCATTTAAACAAAACAGAAAACATTAAAAGATAACCTGTTGCATTACTTCATAAAAGTATGCAGAGCATCAGCTCTGGAGTTTATTAAGTAAAATCACTGAGTAATTCAATTAGGTTAAGATAATGATGTAGTTCTGCAATGGCTGGGAGTTGAAACATACTCAGCAGATGGTTGTAAACATTGTTGTTGTTGTTGTGTTAGTTCATTCCTTTGGGTTGTAAATAAGGAAATCAGTAAACAGTAGCTTGAAGATGATGCAGTCACTATGAAATTAATTCATAAGGAATCCAATAATACATGTTCATTCATTAATTCATCCCGTTTGGAAGACCTGCGAAAGTAGGGGGAAGGAATTACTAATCTCCAGCCAAAAAAAGGTTTGTTCAAGCGTGATAATAATTGATATAAAAAAATTACATTCAAATTGTAGTTCAAAAGAATTAAAGATCCAAACAAAACATAATAAGTTATGAGCTTTGAGCCCGAGCAGGATTCTGTCTTGGGATTGGACTCATTGGGATTGTATGAAAGTAGATTGAATGAATGCTTCAGGACATTAACAAACAGATATTTCATAACACGGATATTAATTGGAAATGTACAATCATTTTCTCCCTTTCGCCGAGCTCTGGGGGGTTTATCCAAAAGTCTGGTTGGGTTTTCTACATTTAAATTACGTTGGGTTGCATCCATTCATTTAAATGGTTTGGAATCCAATCTATGGAATATCAGTTTTTTTTCAAGTCCTCAAATTATTGTGGACCCTATTTTCTTAAACCTGGAGATTGAAGCCTCCCTGGTGGCAAGTTCATGTCCGCTCATGCGTTTCTTTGTTTCTCTCTGCCTTTCTCTCTAGCTCTTTTCCTATTTATCTATCTTTTGAAAACACCTACATTTACAATATAGTGCATGAATGCTTGATGAAGTCATGTGGGCGACATTGTCCTGTGACCTCTCAATCAGGTCAAAGGCGGTGTACATTTTAGCATCTACAATAATCACTGTCAGTTCAGACGGAAATATATATTGTGTGTTCATTGACTGGTTGTGTTCTGAGGCCTCCGGACTGTAATCGCTGTCTTAACTACATGACAAAGACCAACCATAAGACAGCAGCATAACTCCACTCACTTAAACAACGTCACTAAGCGACTGCAGTCTCTGACGGATGAGATTTGGAAACATACTGTGGGTGGGTGGCACACATGTGTAGATTACCCCAATACATACTGACTGTACAGCTCACACACCCACACACACAGCGTTTGAACACGCACACAAATAGCCCAGCGCTTTCCACAGAATGCACCTAATGGATAAAAACGTCCTGCACTCCCAGAATCCACCTCTTCATGGTGGTTGAGCTGCCTTGGACCTTCAGTAATTAAAGGTTAATTCACCAAATGACACAGACCTGGATGAGGACGGAAGCCAAGAGCCTCCTGTTCACAGGTTATGATTGGGTGTGAGGGAGAGAGAGAGAGAGAGAGAGATAGAGGAAAGAGAGAGAGGAGAGAATAGGCGAGAGAAACAAGAGAGAGGGGAGAGACAAAGAGAGCGTAGGGGAGAGAGAGATGGGAGAGTAGGAGAGAGAAAAAGGGAGAGAGAGAAGGGGGAGAAAGAGGGAGATAGTAGGGGAGAGAAAAGAGCGATAGAGGGAAGGGGGGAGCGATGGAGAGAGAGAAAGGGAAACAGAGTTGGGGGGAGAGAGAGAGAGGGAGGGGGAGAGGGAGGGAGGAGAGGGAGAGAGAAGAGGGGATAACCTGTGACCTGCCTTGGACTGTTACCTTTTATTCATGTATTTATTATCTGTGTATTTTCGCTATGGTTGCTACTCTTAACTTTGGTGTTTGGTTGTTGCCATGTACAGTATTTCTGTTGTTGGTGTTGCTATTGTGTGGTTATCTGTTGGTAGTGTGGTTATTGTGTGATTATCTGTTGTTGTTGGTGTTGTTATTGTGTGAATATCTGCTGTTGATGTTGCTATTGTGTGGTTATCTGCCGTCAATTTAAATTTTTGCTCTTACTGTTGTTATTTGCACCAGTTTTGATAATGTCTGCACATGTTTCCCCTGTCAACAAGTCCCTTCAAATGTCCATGGCCCACTGTTAGAGAGCTAGGGAGAGAGTGGTTCACCCTCCCCTTTGGATGCTCAAGTGACCATGGCACACCAGTGTCCGTAAGCCCTCCAAACATGGCGTTCGTTTTTCTCCGAGTGGTTTACTGACATTTCCTTGACATTTCCCTACATCATCTGGATCAGGGACTGTGTCACTGAGGGTCAATCTGCACAGGAAAGGACAACTGTTGTTATTATTACCATTGGCCTTTGTCCCCTACAAAACCTGAACACACCCACACACTCCTGTTGTCTCAGTCTGTTTGTTTCGATTAACACATACACGCTCACATTGTCTCTGTCTGTTTGTCTCGCTTAAAATACAACCCACACACACAAACGCCACTTGACTGTTGACCATACTGGTTATTTTGAGCCTCCACAGTACAACCTTAAGCTAACCTGTGACTCCATGCTAACCAGTGACTTCCTGTTAACCTGTGACTTCCTGCTAACCTGTTGAGCGTTGGCTTCCAGCTAATCTGTCACTTCCAACTAGCTTGTCAATGACCTTAGACTCAGCTTTCAAAATAAAGAGATAAGAAGAATTCAGATCTTACCAACCCCAAAATACATTTAAAACATGAACCACAATATTAAAGAAATAAATTGTAAATAAACGCGAAACTACGACATGATCTAAGAGCAGCGCGACAGGGGGCTTTATGTTGTCCCTGCCGCCCATGGACAGCTGTTCCGGGGCCAGTCGTGTTGAGTCATGTCCCATTAGAGTGTCCTGTGTTCTGCGTCGCTCGGGGGTCCATGTAACCCGCAAATCCCCCCATGAGCCTGCGTGCTTGCCTGCTTCCCGGGCCCAGAAGATGAGGCGGGAGGTTTGGCTGCATGCTAATTCAAGGCTCCAGATGCGACAAGCCCGTTCATGTCTCCCTCAGGCGCCTCACTTCAGTGGCCCTATTGGCAGAACAAAACACAGGAAGAGGAGGACGGCAGCCATATTGATTATCAGTAAGTGAGATTACATATCTGGGGCCTGCCGGTCGCCATTATGAGTCCGGTACCCCTGGAGAAAACTGATAATTGTTTCCAATTGGATTGAGGCGGTTATGGCCATGAATTGTTTCAGATGGATGTGTGTACCGTTTAATTATGACACCGGGCATAAGTTATATGAATTAGCGAGCCGGGGCAATTAGATGCAGTAAAAAAAAAAAAAAAAATGCGTGGCTCCCTCTGAATGCATGCTGGTACCAAGCAAGAGTGGGTTATTGGCCACACACGCCGCCCCCGTTGACATCACGTGTTCACCGGTGATTACATGTTGCTGGCGTGTGAATGCTTCGCTCTCAGCTTACATCAAGCGGCGCTAAAACCATGCATTTACGCAGTAATAGTTGGAACTCCGCGAGCATAGCTGGAAGTGTCACGTAGTAATTATCAGACTCTGTTTAAATACAGGTTGGGTCAGTGAGGCTGGTTGGCATGGTGTTGGATAGGGCTGCTGCGACAGTAACTTTTAGAGCGTGCTCAGATGAAAGGCTGGCAGAATGTAAGTTACGTTAATGCGGTCGCCAGCTGTCTAATGGAGGACCTGTCATGGAGAATGAATGATTGGAAACGACGCCGGGCAGTTGACAAGGGGGACCAACGAGAGATTGAGGGAGAGTGAAAAAAAACAGAAAATGTCCCCAAAAAACGCAAAGACAGGAGGGGGTTGAAAGACTGGGAGAGATGGAGAGGGAGGGTTTGCATCGACAGTTGTGAGAATAATGCATCACAATCTCCCCTGACTAAATAGGCCTTGGCAAGTCATGGACCAGGTGACTGTTGTGATGTGATTGACCTGGTGACCATTGTGATGTGATTGACCAGGTGACCGTTGTGACATGATTGACCAGGTAACGTGATTGACTAGGTGACCATTGTGATGTGAATGACAGGATGACCGTTGTGGTTGTGATTGACTAGTTGACCATTGTGATGTGATTGAAGAGGTGACCGTTGTGACTAGATTAACCAGGTGAGCGTTGTGACTAGATTAACCAGGTGAGTGTTGGGACGTGTTGACCAGGTGATGTAATTGACTAGGTGACCATTGTGATGTGATTAACCAGGTGACAGTTGTGACTAGATTGACCAGGTGACTGCTGTGTTGTGCAGTACACTAAAGGGCATAAGCAGAGACAGAACTAAGATGTTAGGATTTCTTGTAATCCCCACAGTATTCATTCACCTGGGGATTTGAACCGGCAACTCTCATTGGCTTGCCCAGCCCTCTGGACTGTCGGTCATGTGGTTGGACACACTGTTGGTAGGTACATGTAACTTACTAACACAAGAACCTCGGCAACACCATGACAAGAGTCAACTGTTTGTTGCACCGCCCAATGTTCTTTATCAGTTCAGTGCTTAAAATGACACTCTTCCTGTGTCGGCAGAGAAAGAGAGAGTCAGAGGGCGGAAGGAGAGAAAGAAAGAGAGGATCGAGAGAGAGAGGGAGAGAGAAAGAGTGAGAGGGCGGAAGGAGAGAGAGAAAGAGAGGAACGAGAGAGCGAGAAGGAAGATAGAGAGGAACATGACAAAAGACTCCGCTCTCCAGCATTTCATTCAGCCGCAGCATCTGCCCATATAAAAAGCTTAGTCACAATGGGAAACAGGATGATTCTGCCTCTCTCCATGCCCTTTCTTTCACTCCCTTGTAAGCAGCCGACACTCATCTCCGGGCATTCATACCAGGCACACATGATAATGAGTAACCACTGTACCGCCCGATACAGTGAAATGAATCCATAACCGTATCTCCGTGGCCTTGTTGCATGGGAGATAAGTGGATGACACGACGAGCAGCCTCTTATCAAGCGCCGGGGCTTTCCGGGGTGCTTTTGTAAGAGGCTTGGCTGCCACTGTTTCCCAGAGTGGGCTGGTGGGGGAGCAATTGATTTGGACGTTGCAGATTATTGCTGATAAGTGGTTTGGATCAGACGACGTATGTGGCTGGGGAACGGGCCCCGCAGATCCATATGGTGAGAGGTGTATTGACTGGGCTGAGTGGTTAGAGCCGGCCCAGGTAAACAGCTAATCCAAGCTAATGCTGATTCCGCGACGGGAGGCGGGGTCTCCGGGGCACTGAGAAACAGTTGAGGCAGAACTGAGCACCGGTGGAGGGATGGGACAATGCACAGTAAGTAAAGGGGGTGGAAGTGAATTGCGGAGGACTGGGGAGTGCTGCTCTAGCACGGAGAACCGCTCAGCTTCAGACTTTCTAAACAAGGGCTTATTGCATTAGAAACACTCTGCCACAGGAGAGGGTGGGGCTTTCTAGACGGAAGCACTCTGTGATTGGTGGGTCGGATGATCGAAGTAGCTTTAAATCGAGTTGGGTCGCGTTCACGTGACGGCTGGAGCAACTGGCTCACGTGTCGACATGGGCGGGGTGACTGATGACTGGGAGATGACAGGCGATGTGGGGACGAAAGCGTCGCATGGGAAAGGTTATAAGCTCTAGAAATGTGACCTGACGAGTGTGAGCTCTCTCTGTGATTGACTGAGAGCATGTTAATGCGATTTCCCCCCTGTCCTGGGGGTCAACGCTTCGAGGTAAAGGGGAGGAGACAGGAGGAAATGCCTCGGGTCACATGTGCCTAAAGACTGGCTGATTGACAGCAGGAAGTTCGGTGCACTCTGATATATGTGCGGTTGGTAACTTTATCACTCAAGGCAGTTTGCCGGAGCCAGAAGTTCTCTCTCGTAACTCCAATTAATGAAATCATGTCAAGCGAAGTGAGAGGATGACAGTTAGTCTATCACTTCTTCAGAGGTTGTGTTTTGTACGCCTTCGCAGGTCCCTATTCGCCATGGCGATGACAGAGACATGAAAGAATGAAGCACGCTGAGCAGATCTCAGAAGCATCGTGGGTAATGTGTCATCTTAGTTATAGGATATTTAGCAGATGAGAAGTGTGAAATGTTATTCCTGTTTCACACTGTTTCGCGCTGCGATAATTAATGTTCATCTGTCGCATTTTTAAGTACAGAGACAAACAAAAAGGTGAACGCAGACTTCAATTGGCACATGGAAGAGATTATGTTTTGATCGGAGCTCGCGTCACCTTTTTGATGCATGAGAAAACGTCTTTTGAATACATCCTCAGCTCCATAAAAAAAAACCGTGCATGGCACGTCAGTGCACATCTCCTCACAGAAAAACAGTGTACAAAAAAAGATGCTTGAAGTATAGCAGAAAATACTGCACACCGTTCCTCGAGTGCAGACGAGACACGCAGGACATCAGTCGCAGTAATCAATCAAATTCCCTTTTGGCCTCAGCGGATGACATCAGAATGCCAGACAGACGGCCGGACGGAAACCTCAGAACGGCTGGGGTGCAGAAGCACAGGCACACGCCTGCACTAATTTCTCGGCACGTGCGAGAGGAGCACCGCTGGGCTGGACCGTGATGTTCAGAGGGCCTGAATCCCAGATGCCTCAGCGGCTCCACCTCCCGCAGAGAGGAGCGGGAAACGGAGTCCCACCTCAACACGCCAGGATTAGGTGTGGGTAATCCTCCGTATTGATTAGGACCTCGCCCAAGCATGGTTTCTTGGACCGCCGGACTAGGACGACTGCGTGCCGAACGGGAAGGATGGTTGTCTGAGCCTCAGGCTGTGGAACAGGGAATACATGCTCCTTTGTGCACGTTCAGGGTTGCAGAATGAGGACTGCAGCGGAAAGTTTGAAAGACTACTGCTGGGGAGTTTTCTCCAATCTCTACTGGACAACCACATCACATGGATGTGCCTTGTTGAACGGTGCCTAAGTGTTCCTGTCCACTGTACAGCACGGCTGGACTTTTCCCAGTTCTTACAACACATTAGGTTTCTCCGTCAATTTGAGTTTAGTGGAACAGCGATAAGGTAGCAACACTGAACGTTACCAGAAGAACAAAAAGGGCAAAACCTTTAAAGGGAAAATAGCTCTATGCTAGCGTTACTCCACCTTAGCACTAGCATGGTGATCATGTGTGTGTGTTTGTGAGTCGGTGTGCATATATGCATGCATGCATGAATGCTTGTGTGTTTGTGTTTGTATTTGCTTGCACTCTGTAGCGTAACAGAGACATGAGTGCCGATAACAGAAAGGCAGCGAAGCAGTAAAGACTCATCTCAACAGGCATCAATAATAGATGGTCCTGGAATCTCCTGGGTGCCAAACTGCAGGAGGTAGTCTAACGACCGACCCTGCGTCTGTGGCCTGCAGCTCCCAGACAAAGAGCTGCGAAAGCACGAATCTCTCTTTCTCTTCCTCCCTTGCTTCTCCGCCCAGACCAGATACGTTGGCACTTTGCAGCTATTTAATGTTTATTGTCTACTTAAGCCAAAAGCCAAATAAATGCTAAATTATGCGGCCTGCTACCAATTTTCCCTTTTACTCACTCTCTCAGTCTCAGTCTCTCTCTCTCTCCCTTTCTCTGAAATTATAAATCTCATCTCCCAACGGCCCAATTTATTCCTCCAGTTACAGCTGGGGACAATTATGAACAGGAAGTCATGAGGGGGACTTATTTTGGGGAGCGCATTCAGGAAACCGGTGGCGGATCAATCCTTCAAGGTCACAACTGCAAGGCACTGGGGGGGGGGGGGGGCACACTCTGACCACTGCCCCCCGTTGGGTTGGCCGAACCCCAGCCCGAAGTCCCCCGCCACCAACGGGCCTGTGAAGATCAGCCAGAACAACACACAGAGAGAACATTGGAAGACGGGAGGAAGGAGGATAAAAGAAAATGCGAAGCGACGCTCCCCCACACATCCCCCCCCCCACTCGACCCACCCCGGACCCTCCCCTCCTGCTGTTTGCGGAAGCCCACGTATCCGGCCACCTCGGAGGGTGTCTTTGTGTGCCGGCCTCCATCTCCCGTCTCTGGCGTCTCGTCGGAGTGCAACAAGCCTTGAACAGAGTGTGCATGGTTGACCCGGGTCCGACCGAGGCGAGGCACTGCGTTGCCTGACCGTGGGTTTAGTTTCATGCGGATGAGCTGTTTGGTGCCACACCTCGTCCGTCGCCACCACCGCGGGTGGCGCAGGTGTGACAGCAGGAAACAAACGGGGCAATTTGGTTTGAAATGCCCCCACCCTAACAAGGTTATGGCAGCACTTCCAGGCACGTTAACCCTAACTGTACACGCCAACAACACGTGAGCGGAGAGGGGGAGACGTGTGTGGAGAGGGGGAGATGTGTGTGGAGATGTGATTGGATACGGGTTGTGTTGAGAGGGGGGGAGATGTGTGTGGTGAGGGCGGAGAGGAGATGTGTGTGGAGAGGGGGAGATGTGTGTGGAAAGGAAGAGATGTGAGTGAAGATTTGAAAACATCATTTGTTAGCCTCTGCAACACGGAGCCTGATGAGAGAAAGACAGTGAGAGAGACAAAGATACATCCGGTAGACTGAGAGACAGACGACAAAGACAGGGAGAGAGACGGAGAGAGACAGTGAGAGAAACAAAACATGTTTTTTTGCATGTTAGAAATGTTCTCACCTCTCTCCCTTTCATTGGGTCTATAATTCACCTCTCTCCCACTATCTATATATCTATCTATACACCACATTCTGCCCCTCATGCCTTTTGCCTCTATATACTCCTCACCAATCTCTCCCTCACATTTCTCTCCTCCCCTCTGCACCTCCTCCCATCACCCCCCTTCTCTCCATGTTTTTCTACTGATTACTCCAATGTGTATCCAGGGTGTAATCTGTAACATGATGAATGGAGTCACTACCTTCCCTCTGATGTTAGATGCTGCATCAGTTTCAACTACACCTTTCTTGCCAGAGGGATCAGGTCAAATGTTTTGCACCTACCTCACATCCTGTAAGCATTCTAATAATTGATGATGTTTCTAATGATTGAAATATTTTGTGCTGACTACATACAGTACATTCAACATTTAAAGGGTTTCTGGCCTAGTAGATTAGATTGTTGTCTCTGGTCCATAGATGTCTTTGGCGATGGCAGTGCTGTTTCATCGGTTCACTTCTGTCCTACTGCTGTTTTAGCTGACTTGCTCCCTTATCATATTTTGGCTCTGTTGTTAAGCACACAACTCCATAAAAACGTTTTAAATACATTTAGTGCTTTTTTGGTTTGGGCTTCAAATGCATGTGAAGAGTGACACAGCCTCAGAGAACCCTCCCAAAGCATACCTCACATACGCTTCAGACAAAACAACCACGGCTTCCAGGGCCAATTGAGGAGAGCCCCGGGAAATGGACTTTCAAAGGTGTGCACTTCTCCTCCCATGTTATGGGACTGTCTGATCCACACCCGCACCAGGCAAGCTGCTCGGCTACAGTGCACACCCCCCGAACGGAGGGACAAGACCATACCCCGGATGTGCTGCGGGCTGGGTCCTCCTCAGAGGAGACGGGCTCGCACGCAGCCTTGTGTTCGGGGGGAAATCGTGTCCGTGTTCAAAGCCTGGGCTTTCGGAGGGTCGCAGGGTCCACCTGCCTGTCCCGTTTATCATCATGGGAGAAGTGGAGAAGGAAGGCCCCAGTGACCCTGTTAGAATCCATCATTGAGTTCCGGAACACAAAGAGTACAATTAGCATGGCTGTTTTGGCTTTACTGTATGTGTTGTTTTGATTGATTTTTTTTTATATAAAATCAAATGACTTAATGCAGTAAATGACTAAAAGTGAGTCGTGTGGTTGTTTCACTTAGCTATCTCTGAATGACGCAATGACTTTAAGACCCTCTGGATAAGATAACATCAGCAAAATGACTAAAATTTAAGACGCCATGTCTGGACAGTGGTCCGTTACCCAACTACATCGCCTTTCGTCTGTAGACGTAAAGTCACTTTTAAATACGGTTACGTTGTGTTCTACTACAGCAGATAGCATCAAATGAGAGATAATGTGGGAGTAATGATGTCACATTAGCCATGATTCTCCCTCCGAAGCCTCTGAGTGACAGGCTGGTACATGTCATAATGAAGACATGCTTAACCCAACGAGTCAGTCAATTAGATTCCCTCTGATGTGGCCTCTTAAACAGCAGACACTCCGGAGCTCTTCAAACGTCACCAGCTGGACAATGTACTTTAGTCATCAGCACCCGGGACAATGCCAAACTGGAATAAACACATTTTAGAACAAAAATGAAGTGATGTTTTTTCGACAAGTCTAAAAAATGCAAATGGGGTCCCGTCCAGAACCTTCTGTGGAGGTATTATAAATAACTACTTGTGAACAAACATACGTTATCGCTGCTACGGGTTAGCATCTGATCGTGCTTGTTGGATGGCTTTCGTCTCAGGCAGTGCGGCAGTGCTTTGTCTTGGCTAAAACTAATGTTGGTCTTTAAACTTGCCGGTGGTGCTGGTAAGGCTAATAGGGCCAACTGGAAGAATTGCGCTATCAGTGCTAACAGTGCTAATTGAGAATAACTGTGCTAAAGGGGCAAACAGGGCTATTGGTGCTAGCAGTGCTAATTGAGAATAACTGTGCAAAAGGGGCAAACAGGGCTATCAGTGCTAACAGTGCTAATTGAGAATAACTGTGCTAAAGGGGCAAACAGGGCTATCAGTGCTAGCAGTGCTAATTGAGAATAACTGTGCTAAAGGGGCGAACAGGGCTATTGGTGCTAACAGTGCTAGTTGATACTAACTAAAGATGACATTTGGTTCAATATGTAATGTGTCAAAACTTCTTATACTGACACCGAAATAATTATATTTTCCCCAGCAGCAGTGTGCGACAGAGACGGCCATGTAAACAACGTTATTTATGAGTTTACACACTTTCCAGGTATTCTAATGAGTTTTACATGCCTTCTATCGCGAACAAAGTTAATTTCATGAAAAGTACAAGACTTTACTAACCAAACAAGCCGGTTAGCCAACTGTTTATATCGGATAACTTAACAAATGAGATTTTGACTGAGTCCGGTGCTGAATGTGGATGTTTTTTTTATGCAATTACACAAGTACACAGTTACGTTGTCAGGACAATTGTTGTCATGTGAATAGGCCCTTACTCTCTTACTGTATCTCCCCTACTCACTCAACATCTTTGTCCCTTTCTTGCTCTCCTGTCTATGAGCCAGTTGAGCTCCTCCAGCTTGTTTATCTCTAAAGTGTGTAACGGGTCTGTAAATCTGTAACGGGTCAAAGCATTTATCATTTGTATAATTACAGCTAACAGTCTCTTGGTCTTCTTTATGGCCCTTGATCCCAAAGGGCTCAGAGGTGAAATCATTATCCCGTGTGTGGAGGCCTGTGTCTGGGCGTGGGGCAGAGGAGGCCAACCTAGCCTCCGACAGGGAACAATGATTAAAGTGGGTCCTCATTCATTATGGATCTGTTGTGATGCCGCTGTTGTGTCTTTGAAGATATAAATGGAGGGAAAGGGGAGGTGATTGGGGGTGGGGATATTATGAGGCGGAGGCAAGGAGGGGAAGGGATGAAAAGAAGAAGGGGGCTGTGTAGACGGGAGAAAGGAAGGTGTAGAGAAAAGGGGAGATATAGAAGCATATAAAAGGAAGGAAAAAATGGAGATTAAAAATATGAAGAGGAGTGTGAAAATGGGAGGAGGGTATAAAGGGAAGTTAAGGTAGAGGGGTTGAGGGGGTAAAGGGGAGGGGTTGATGTTTTTATGGGGAGGTGTTGAAGCTGTAATGGGGAGGTGTTGATTGTGTTAAGGGGAGGAGTTAAGGGTGTTAAGGGGAGGTGTTGAGGGTGTAAAGGAGAGCAGTTGAGGGTGTAAAGGAGGGGAGTTGAGGGTGTGAAGGGGGTGGGGTTGATGGTCTAAAGGGGATGGGTTGATGTCATTTAGGGGAGGAGTCAACAATGTAAAAGGGGAGGGGTTAAGGGTGTAAAGGTGAAGAAAATAGGTGTTTTTGTGAAAATGAGAGTTGGGTGTTGAAATTTTTCGGGAGTTTCTAATGCAGCAGCATGATCGCACTCTGTATCCAACTGATGGCTGGCCTCTGAAGCTGTGCAGGGTCTGTGCGGTTTTGATCCTGAAGTGGTGTCAGAGAGTGAGCAGGAGTCACCCTTGTTGACAGGTCAAATCCCTTGGCAGCCAGGGGTTCCTTCCCCTTCCTAGGGTGCCTTCTTTTGTACTCTCTATGGTGACTAAAGATCCCATGGTACTTATTATGAGAAAAGGGGAGCTAGCCTTGGAAACCATCATGGCCATCTAATCATCCCAGCTTCCAGCTGGAACTTATATCCTCTCTCATCTCCTCGGTAACAAGAAAAATTGCAGACGTGAAAGGAAGTGAAAGTTCTATAAGTGCTAAATGTATGCAATTGGAAATGTGTGTCATTTACTCTGGATCAAGAGAGTCAGCTAAATGAATATGATGTTGATGCAATAAAGCTCTCGCCAGGACAGAGTGTGTTGAATTTGTTGACATCACTAATGTAAGCCAGCCATTTACCTAAGTGTGCTCGAGCTTAATGTGGGACCGCTGTGATGTGAGGCAAGGGTTCTGTACAACCCACTAGCATCGAATCATAGGAGCATTTATGCTTTATAACTGTTTAGAGGAAATAGTGAGGCGTACAATAAATAAGATACATGCTGTAATCCCTGGAACTTCTGAATCTTGGGAAGAAATGCTTAGAACATAGTTTAGTTGTCATGATAACCTGTTATCATTCACTGTTGCAGTACTGTTGTCACGTCCATGGTGTGAGGCGAAACCAAATGCAGACATTTTAAATGAAAGGTGAATTCAATCCTTAAAACACAAAACAAACACTATACGAACTGTAAACGCAAAATGAAAGGTGCTGAATGAAACAGCAAAAACATATAAGCGACTTACAAAGAAACGTGCAGAGTATCCACAGTGAATTGGATTAAACAAAACGTGAACGTTGTGACACACAAACAATAAACCACACCCTAGTGTGGAAAAACCCTAAACTAAATAGGCTCCCCAATCAGAGACAACTGATCACAGCTGCTCTGACTGGGGAGCCCACAGTGCCATAGAGATGGCTAGAGGCCTCTCTGTGTGTCATGCCCTGACCGGGAGCCCCAAAGCATAGAGAAGGCTAGGGGCCCCAGCCAGGACATGACAACTGTACATAATTTTCAAAGGTGTTTGTGTGTGTAATTAAATTATAACTTAAATAAAACATATTTCAGAAAAGCTGTGACGGAGGCATAAAAAGACAGGAAAAGTTGTGTATGACAAAAAAAAGAAAATGTGGAACATCTCACAACTATTTAGGTTAATTGCCAACATGTCAGTAACATGAACTGTCCTTTGGTTTGATAAATCATAATTTGAGAATATTTTGGGGAATTAGTTCCAAAAAAACTAAATAGGAGAGGGTCCATCCGGCTTGTTATCAGCAGACAGTACAAATGTCCACATCTGTGAAGGTATGGGGGTGCATTAGCGTGTATGGAATGGGTGACTTGCACATCTGTGAAGGTACCATTAATGCTAAACAATATATATTGACTTGCAGGTGACATATTTTCCAGCGAAGGCTTTGCTTATTTTAGCAAGACAATGCAAACCACTTTCTGCATGTATTACAACAGCATGGCTTCGTTGGAAAAGAGTGAAAGTAGTTGGCGCATTATGAACAGAAAAATCGGAAAAGAAACCACAAACAGTTGAGCAGCTGACATCCTATATCAAGCAAGATTTGGAATGCATTTCACCTTCAAAACTACAGGTCTCCTCCAACCCCAGACTCTTACAGAGTATTGTTAAAAGCAGAGGTGCAGCAAACAAAGGGGTTAACGTGCCCCTGTCCCAAATTTTCTTAAATATGTAGAAAGTGAAGAGGTCAAATATACTGTATGTGTGTCTGTGTGTGGGATGGTGGTTGTGTGTCAGTCATGAAACAGCTGATTCTTGTGTGTGTTATTCTGTCCTTTTACCTTGTGTTTCACTCTTGTACCTCTGTAAAAACATAGACCCCCCTGAGTTATCATGTTAAATGGCTTCACTTTGAACGGAGAAACAATGATCTCCTTTTAAACAACTGGTTATAACTGCCAACAGGGATGTTAAAGAGAAATAACAAAACGGTGCTAATCCATCAACCGTTAGCATTCCACTCTGTTTACATGTGTCAGTATAATAAGCAGAGTCAAGGTGAGAAACTTCAAAAACAAAGGAAAGTGCTTTGTTCGCACACACAGAGGTAGGTACAGGCAGCACTGCAAACACACACACTCACACACACCAAAACGCATGCATGTGCAGACACACATTGGTGTTGTGAATGGGAGAGTATCAGTATGCTTGCTCACAGACAGCGGGGCCATGTTTTGACGCGGAGCCCCATGACCTTTATCAGAGACCACGGGGAGTGGATGTGGCTATGGTAATGTACTGGCCATGGACGTCACTCTCGGTCAGTGTCGACGGCAGAGAAATCAGGTTGTCTTGTAGGGAGTCGCCCCCTCTGTCTCTGTTAGTATCTCTCTCTTTCTCTTGCACTCTCTCACCGTCTCTCTTGCACTGTCTTACCGTCTCTCTTGCACTCTCTACCGTCTCTCTTGCACTGTCTTACCGTCTCTCATTCAGTCTGTCTGCTTCTCTCTGTTTCACTCTTTCACAGTCAGTCATCATGTCACTGTTTCCCTCTCTCACAGCCTGTCTACCTCTCTCTCTCTCGAACAGTCTGTCTACGTCTATCTGTTTCACTCTCTAACAGTCTGTCTACTTCTCTCTCTCTCTAACAGTCTGTCTGCTTCTCTCTGTTTCACTCTTTCACAGTCAGTCATCATGTCACTGTTTCCCTCTCTCACAGCCTGTCTACCTCTCTCTCTCGAACAGTCTGTCTACGTCTATCTGTTTCACTCTCTCGCAGTCAGTCAACATGTCACCGTTTCACTCTCTCACAGTATGTCTACTCTCTCTTTTTCACTCTACCAGTTTGGCTGACCTCTTTCACGCTGGCTCTTGGTACATTTCTATTTTAATCTCTCTACTTTTCTTTCTTTTCGGTCTCTCAATTTCTCTATCTCCCTATAACAACTCTATCACTCCATACTTGTCATTCTGTCTTTCACTCTATATATTTTCTCCCTCTCTATATACGTATCTACATCTCTCTCAATTCCCTGTTCCATGCCTCTCTCCACCACTTCACCCTTTTTGCATCTTCACTCCATGTTTTCTGTTTTTGCTGAGCTGGGCAAAATCTCCAGGACTCAACAAGCACAGGGAGAGAAACACAGAGTAAATGAGTCATTAAGAAATGACAGTTTGGAGCTGCACAGACATAAGAGCGGCCACATCCATCTAGCTTAATGAACCTACTCAGCAGTTCTGGCCCTGGATTCCAATTATTATTATCAGATTTTTCTCATCCTCTGCTTGTTTCCAATTCGTCCCTCTCTTCCATTATAGGAAGTTGTTCCCTCCACATTCTCCTATTAGCTGGGATGACCTTTAAACCCCTGACACAATAACTCTGACTGTACATGACGTGTGTTTTGCTGCATCGGATTCCGTTCAGTCTTCGCAGCCTCTGTGTTTATTATGGGCTGTTCTACTTCTGCAGATCGCGACGATGTTTAGTGACACTGAATGGCCAATGATAAAATTAACACTAACATCGTTAATAACTATCAAGCAGTCAATTTTAAAGTGACAGCAACGCAAACATTACTTGTGACTGGGCCCAAAATGGAATCCAACTCCAGCTGCCCGTCACTATGTCCTTGGTTGTGGCATTGATGGCACGTGCCACATCTTCGACACCTCCTAACGGGTAAAAGGCAGTGTCGTGCTGTTGTCACAACCGTTTGGGGGTGCGTGGCACGCGTTGGCTTGACTGTGATCCGTTAATACTAAGGAGCCTGCATCTCCATGCTGCTGTAGTAGTGACCCAGCAGGAAGTCCTGGACTCAGGTGTAGTAGTGACCCAGCAGGAAGTCCTGGACTCAGGTGTAGTAGTGACCCAACAGGAAGTCCAGGACTCAGGTGTAGTAGTGACCCAGCAGGAAGTCCAGGACTCAGGTGTAGTAGTGACCCAGCAGGAAGTCCTGGACTCAGGTGTAGTAGTGACCCAGCAGGAAGTCCAGGACTCAGGTGTAGTAGTGACCCGGCAGGAAGTCCAGGACTCAGGTGGTTTAGTGGTGACCTGGCAATTGTAGTAGAAGCTCATTCACCAGCTTTCTCATATTGGCAGTCACACTGTCCAATCAGGAAGGGCAGTGTGAATTGCAGTCGAGTTTGCGTCCCTACCGGTTCTGTTGGGCAGGCATGCCTAAAGCACCGGGCCCAGGTGAGCCGTGATCAGTATTTCATGACAACATATGTTCACAACGCCTCCGTTGGCACGGAGACTATGATGATCCGACGCCAGCGAGACGCTGAAGATGCCCGTGAAGATGCCCGTGTTCTGCTACTACGTCCTGCCCCGCAGCCTTGCAAATGTCACTCGTTTTTGAGGTTTTACGTCAACCACGGATAGCGAGTTCACATAGTCAACCCTGGGAACAGGTGCTTTCAAGCGTATTCGTGTTCAAAACAAACACCGAGTCCACCAATTCCAGCTGCGAGGCTTGCGTCAGGATTGCAGCTGACGGTTCCTTTGTGTACTGTGATGGAATGCAAACCCTGCCGTATCCTACGTGTGTCATCGCCGGTGCAGTAGGATTCAGTGTTGGTCCTTGTACTGCTGCTTTGGTGGTTTCAAGGCTTGTTAGACATTGTATAGCGATACAGCCAAGATAGTGTTAATCATTATTATTATTTGTTATTTGCCGGGCACGTATTGACTTTGTAAAATGCCTATCTTTTGCATGATTGTTTTATTGTGTATTTGTCTGAATTTTTTGGAAAATGGCCTGTATGGAGACATGCCACTATTTACACCTGTTCTTTACAAACCGTGTCGAAAACACACGCTTGTTTTATTTGACATGATTCATAGTCATATACAGCCAACAAGGAGATAATTCATCAAATTTTTTACATTAGCCTGAGCTTCCTGGGAGTCACAACATTTTCCCACGTTGGGAACATTTGGCCTCCTATTTGATGCCTTAGTTGTGACATTAAGAACAATTCCTTTCATAGTCTCAGGTATGGAGCTGGTGTTGACGTCTGCGTGTTTTCATGGCTGTGTTTGATCTCGTACCAAGCAGGTCTCCGGTCGCCCTGCTCACTCTGTGAAAGGCAAGCTTTTCTTTTCACTGTGACACTACAGCTAATTCCTCGGTTTTTATCTGTTGTTCTATGTGACAACAATGAAGCAGGAGTGTGACTCCTTTGTAAAGGTAACAAGTATTTGACCAACCTGGTTCAGCTTTCTCAGAAGCCCATGTCAACAAACTTGATAATGGCCAAGTGCGTTTTTTATGGGGATGTCCAGGACTTGGTTTGGATAGTTCTCAATTGGCTCCATGCCTACCGAGTGATTTATGGTCCTGTGTGCCTCAGTCGGTGGAGCATGTGACTTGGAAACTCTAGATGTTCAGTTCGAAATGTGCGCACATATGACATAAGAAATGATCTGCATAACAGCTTATGTTGTGTACCAATGTCTATGCTGATGTAATATTCTTGCATCCATTAGTGACATGTGTCTAAGTGCATTCTAAAAGTACTCCACATGGGCCAACCGGAGCTCCAAATGCCAGCGGCCATACAGACGCATCAGCCTGATTTCTGTCCCTCTGAGATGCTTGCATAATTGGGGACCATAGAGGTGGTAGTGCCCAATTAGAGTCCCGAGCGTGTGTCAGCATACTGCCGTAGCCACGGCCCGGTGACTGGAGCCGATCCGCCGGCTGGCAGCTGAGACACCACCTCTGTGACGCAAAGGGAGGAGTGTGTGTGTTCCCTTTCCCGTGGCGCAACGGAGTGGCTAATCAGTCTGTCATTCCTGCGGGACCGGAGTGTGTGGAGATGAGAGAGGGAGTGTGAGGGAGTAGGGGTGAAGGCAATGGCCGTCTGATTGTCACGAGGACGCCGAACGGGATCCATTTGGGCCCGTCCCCTCGCACGCTGAGATGGAGGTTTTTTTGGGACATTTATGAGTCTCCAAGTCTTGTTTCTTGAGTTTTTGGTGACCGGGACCAGCAATTAGTATTCTTCTGGACTCACGGGGTAGACGGATAAAATCCCAGGGTTTCACGAAAATCCTTTCCCAGAGGGGCCAGAGAATATAGGAGTGGTCTACTTGGAACAGGACTTACACAAAGGCAGTTCCAATCTCTCACACACAGGCCCTATTCCCACCCCCCTGTTAACACACACACACACTGCTGTACGCGACCACAGGCAGACCTCCGCAAACTGATTGACGGTCAAGAAATCCCTCACATGGTGTTCCTGTCTCTCTCTCGATTCTACAGTCTCTCTCTTCCTCCATGGGTGGGGCCCTGGGCCTTAAGTGCTTGCCTGCCTTCCATTTGCAGTGGACATGTTGTGGGCTGGTGTCTCAGGGCATCTCATTTCAGTTCAGATCTACAAAGAGGGTAGAGCCGAGGCTGTAGGGGGCCAAGCACTGCCTGTCTGGAACCGCTGCTTCCTCAGAACACACATGGTTGGTGTTAGCCTAGCTCCCAATCTGTCTGGCTGCTAAATGAATGGTATGTATTGGCCTGTGTCAAGGACAATTACAGAGTGGTGTGTGTGTGTGTGTGCGTGCTACTCTGTGAGAGGTGAGGCAAAAAGATCACCTGAAGACATACCTTTTGTGTCCTGCTCTGAGAATGAGAAGACAATGCAAAGCTTCACTTTGACACTTTTTTAATCGAACTGGAGGGTTTGGGAAAGAAAGACAGAAGAGGGACGTGTACTTGTGTATTCAAGTAAAAAAAAAAGTACACTTAACTATCGTTGTCCCGAGCTTTTTGGGAGAATATCTTAATTTCGGTCTAACTGAGATTTGCTGTCAGGTCCAAGGAGTGACACCATGAAGTTCAGAAGATCTAGGTGCTATTTGCCCTCTCTAGCTGGAGACTGAAGACTTGCCTGTGAAGCAGCGGTGTGTATTTGCTGATTCATTCATGTAAACGCTGGGAAGAGATCTTACAGGGAAGCAAAGTGTGTCGTACGTTTGTTGACAATTTTAAATGCACACTTGCGGATGTTGTCGTGTGACAGGTCTCCCCCACCCACAATGCTGTTCATTCATATGTACTGCAGAGCCTCATGCTATATTGAGTCATAAGCATTTTTTAAATCAACAAAGCATGTTTTGTTTCACTGTCAATCAGGGTCTGCCAGCTGTGCAGGTTCCCTCTTCTGCCCTCTGAGCAGGCTCTCTCTTTTACCTCTCTCCCCCTCCCTCAGTCACTCTCTCTACAGAGTAACAGTGCATCTGTACACCCTGTAGATTATGTTTTGTGGACATATACACGTGTGTGGGTCCAAAGTAATTACGACCATGTTCATTTTCTGTCCCAAAACAAATGCATATCCCCGCATATGTGGCCACAGCTGATACCTAAAGATTAATGGTAGCCGTTGTAGAATGAATGGATGCAATTAAAAGCTGGTCGCCAGACAACTCTGACTGGACCATGAGAAGTGGACATATGGTTTATAATCACCATTTCCTTCCTTGCCAGCAAAACACTCCAGTTACCAATACGGTCAATAAAGGAACTATGAGCACTCGTGAGATCATAACGCAATGTTGACTAAAGCATAAGTTAGTGGAAGGTAGAAGGAAGGAAGATAGACAGGGAAGAGAAATAGGGGAAGGTAGAGGGAAGACATATGACGAAGATAGAGAAAGGGAAAGGGGGGGTGGAGGATGAGATGACATATTGGGGAGATTGAGAGAGAAGAGACATAGAGAAAGATAGCGAGATGATAAGAGACATAGAGGGAGATAGCGAGATGATAAGAGACATTGAGGGAGATAGAGAGATGATAAGAGACGTTGAGGGAGATAGTGAGATGATAAGAGACGTTGAGGGAGATAGCGAGATGATAAGAGACATTGAGGGAGATAGAGAGATGATAAGAGACGTTGAGGGAGATAGAGAGATGATAAGAGACGTTGAGGGAGACAGAGAGATGATAAGAGACATTGAGGAAGATAGAGAGATGATAAGAGACGTTGAGGGGGATAGAGAGATGATAAGAGACATTGAGGGAGATAGAGAGAGGGAAAAGGTCGGCAAGAGAACAGGAAAGAGAATGAGAGATGGATAGAGAGGATGACATAATGTTCAGTAATAGCAGTCCTTTACCCAACAGTGAACTGAGAGACCCCTCTTCTCATACATATGTAACACTATGAAGGCACACGTATGGAGCCCAACTGCATTACCGACCTGTTCAGTCAGTGTCGTGTGTGTGCGTGTGTTTTCATATGTGTATGTCAGAGTGTCTGTGTGTGTGTTTGTACAGTCATTTGTGGATTGTTAACATTGAACATTGGAAAAGTGTATCCTTCAAAAATTTAACAGAACATGTGTGTTTGTGTTTGTGTCTGTTCTTTAAGTTCGTGATTAGGCGTTGAATTGAAGAAACGTATTTAAATGTTTCCATCTTCCCCCTCCATCTTCCCCCTCTGCATATGACCGTGTCAACCTCTTTTCAACCTGCAGATCTGCATCTTATTCAACCAGCCTCACTCCAGAAAACGACAGCATCTTGACCGTGGGCAGAATCAAATCACCCTTTTATAGAGAGTGGCCGTGATGGGGGACCTGGTGCCACACGACAACGGGGTTACCAAGCAGTACCACCTGACCTTGTCTGTGACACAATCAGACACACACGCGTCACTCGGGTTACACAGATCCACAAAGCATTTCAAATACAATCAAACCCCGGTGAGCGTTGGTATCTGTTGACTACCAACATGGGGATTAACAGCAGTAAGAGCTGTGACCTGGGAGAAACGGCCGACTGGCGTACTTCAAACTACCCGCATAACCTCTATTATTTGGTCCCTTTGCGTTCTTGCTGGTAACTATTTGCACGTCGTTACAACACTTTGCATAATTGAGCATTTGATGTTTGAATTGAGAGAAACGAAGAAACGGTGGGTGAGAGGAAAGCGATGTGCCCCAATTCCAACGCATTTCCCACAGCAGGACAATAAACCTGACGGTGCAATTACCTGTTTTGTGGATTTCAATGAGTCCACATAATCAATACAGTATCCGTGGGGACAAGTCAAGGCTGACATGTTAAAGTAAAAAAAGATGGATTTTTAACTTAAAGTTTGCGTTTCCTGAAGGAACAAGGGAACATAGAACGATGCCAGGCTCCTGCCTCTGATTGGTTGAGGGTGCCCATCCAGACATGCCCCAGACCCTTCAGATCGCATTAGAAGCTCATTTTCGTGGCAGGTTGACATTTCCTGCTGAAACTAATGTGAGTGTGCTTCACCGTGGAAAATTAGCGGCACATGAACACATCAGATGTAATTTCCATTCATTCATTTCCAGCTGCATTGTTCACTATCAAAGCACAGAGAGCAAAGGGCTTTATATCTGTGAAAGGGCAATAGTTTATTTGTTTACCATTACAATTTCCAATCAGCCATATCCATCGTCCACTTCCACGGACATTATCCCTCCGACTGCAAAACAATATGACAGCAAATTTGCATGTTAATCTCATTTACACGGCAGGAGATAATGAGCAGAGAATAAAAGACTGATGACTTAAGTCAACATGACAGACAGATGAAGTGAATACAATCAGTGTAGCCTGGGAGTCTTTCTGTGTGTATGTGCGCGCGCGCGTGTGGGTGTGTGTGCGCACGCCTGTTTGTTGGATTTAATCAGCCGTTTAATCAAACTGCAAGGTCAAATACCAAAGCAGACTCTGGTGGAAAAGCATGGCTGTGTTGTAATGGGCTGAGGCATACGTCACCACTCTGGCTTTTCCATATCTGTCACACATCACCAGCGTGGACAGACTGGGCGCTCAGCGCCTTTACAGCTCAGCAGTGACCCCCCCCCCCCCTCCTGTTCCGTAACAGGAGGGAACCATTCCTCCTCAACCTGAGACGTCAGTGGGAAATTAGGTTTGTATGAATTGACACGCAAGCATGTGGTTTGAGTGCAGAAGCTCACACGCAAGCCCACACACACAAACACCCGGAAACACCCGGAAACACACCTAACGCATACATACGTTGATATTGATTCCTTTTTAAAAGTCAACCAAATACATAATCTTAACTTTACACCTAAGTCTAATTCCTGAAGCTAAAACATCTATATAAAAAAAGTATTACTTTAACACCAAACCTAACCATTGAGCCAAAAAAATCGCTGCCAATTTTAACAGTATATACATGTTTTTGTCTCAGCCAATCACATTCTCTGGGTTGAAACAATGTTTTTGTCTCTGCTAATCACATTCTCTGGGTTGAAACAATGTTTTTGTCTCAGCCAATCACATTCTCTAGGTTGAAACAATGTTTTTGTCTCAGCCAATCACATTCTCTGGGTTGAAACAATGTTTTTGTCTCAGCCAATCACATTCTCTGGGTTGAAACAATGTTTTTGTCTCTGCCAATCACATTCTGTGGGTTACAACAATGATTTTTCCGTGAGGGGGGACAGATACCGTCAAGACTGCTGACGCCAAACTGACAACATACAGTTTAACACACATGAATCTACTTGCATTGTGTGGTTCACTTTGCATGTAACCCAGCAGAACTGAGACAGAAAGGTCATATCTTGTATACCGGACAATGTATAGAGGACAATTTATACAGGACAATGTATAGAGGATTACTCATACAGAACAACATATACAAGACAACGCATAGAGCAGGGGTGGGCAAACTACGGCCCGAGGGCCAAATGCGGCCCGCGCGGCTGTTCCATCTGGCCCGCAGAAGGTAATAAAATGTTTTTGAGGGGAAATAAAAAACAACTCACCAGTCCATTCTTAAACATCTCAGTCAGAATTTAAACTATTTACACATTATAAGGGATCTACTGTACATATGTACTGTATGTTTTAACTTTTGCCCTTTTCTGGCCTGCAAATCATTTATTATAAGCAAATTACAAAAACAAAATGGGGCCCTTCATTTAATTTCATAATCCTGAGCCCCCCGAATGTGGCCCCCGAGCCAAAAAGTTTGGCCTCCCCTGGTATAGAGGATTACATATACAGGACAACATATACAGGACAATGTTTAGAGGATGACATATACAGAACAACGTATACAGGACTACATATACTGAACAACATACAGAGGACTACGTATAGAGGACTACATATACAGGACAACGTATACAGGACAACGTATACAGGACTACAAACACAAGACAACAAATAAAGGAAAATGTAAACAGAACTTGAACGGTTCCTTTACATCACACAGCTGGTTTAACATCAAGACAATAGTGATACACTGTCTCAAGGCTGCATCTGATCTTGACTATGTGGGTTAGCAGATATCTACCCATCTACCCATCAATAGGTGATAACAGTAGGCTGACCCAGGAACTACATACAGTAAACCTCAGTTATTCAACCAGAGGGTCAGTGGTTCAGTCTGACCCAGGACATACATCGAGTAAACCTCAGTTATTCAACCAGAGGGTCAGTTGTTCAGTCTGACCCAGGACATACATACAGTAAACCTCAGTTTTCAACCAGAGGGTCAGTTGTTCAGTCTGACCCAGGAACTACATACAGTAAACCTCAGTTATTCAACAAGACAGTCAGCTCAGCCAGTCAGCCAGATGATTAGTCTGCCAACCAGTTACCCACTCATTTAGTCAGCCAGCCAGTCAAACAGACAGAAAGCCACTCAATCAGACAGTCAATACACAAGTAGTTTAGACAGCCAGCCATTCAGTCCAACATCAAAAATACAAATACCTAAACTGTGGTGTGCTTGTTTGTGATTGGGCGGCCCACTCAATGAGAAGGTGAAGTACATCTTGATTGTGGATGTATCGTCAATCTGACTGAAATCGGCCTAAAAGCACTGTTCACACAATTCTTCACCAAATGTGTTTTGTAAGAAAGAGGCAGCGTATTCACCAAATGTAAGATGAGATGCTCTTCTAACGTGTGACCCACTTGTTTGTTGGCTTCATGAATGTTATTTGGCAGGCCAATTTTACACTACAATCACGTTACTTGTTTTGAAGCTCAGCACTTGATAGGATCTGTTGTAATTGTTACAGATACCAGGAACTCATCCTTCTGGCATCACCTCTATTCAACCATTTCAGGGCCAACATGAATCAGTTGCTTCAGGTACTTACTTCATGCAATTGAATGAATAATAAAAAGCACATTTGACAAATGGAATATTGATTAAAAGCTTGGAATGGTGGCTGCATTGTGAACTGGTAAAACAGGTGTCTCTGTGGACTAGGCAGACGACAAATAAATGAATATTATGAGAATGGCCCGAATAGCTTCAGCAAAGATGCTCCGTCAGCCAGATAACATGTCTGTTACCTTATTATACACCATGGCAACACTGTAATCAGGGGTACTGTTCTTCTCTGACCATTGAAATAGTTTGACAAAACATATCCACCCATAACCCCAAACATAATTGCAAAAGAGACACGCCCTAGACAATAGTATGGGACAACTTCGCTCGAAGACATGCAGCAGTTATGCTCTTTAAATGTGTTTCCATCTGTCCTGTCCAGCCCTAACCAAGGCCTATGGGACCGATCGGAAGTGTAAAGGGCACATCCCAAAAGGGCTGGTCTCGCACTTGTTCCTGGTGCCATGCAACATGGACCTTACAAAGGCAGTGCAGAACTACAACAAGGTGGTTCAACCACAAAACAAACATGGAGGTATTTACAGCAAAGCGGGACCGTCACACGCCAATCAATTGCCTTTGAGGGGGTTTCAAATACGCAATATTTTTTACAATTTTCGGTTAAATACCTGTAATATATGTAGAGTATCCAATCGTTTAAAGTAATGTTAGCCTATATTATTTATGCTGCTAAGAAATATTCAAATAGAGTATCTTATTAGTTCCTACTCTCATTCAACCAGCCTACAGTTCCTAAAGCTTTTAAAGATGGGAGATGAGCACATAGACCAGATGCCTGGGATCATGATCACTTGACACGGTAATGAGATAATCTGGTAGCTTATTCTTGTAGAAACTTCATTGCAATCAAGCACAGTCAAGTGTGATCCCCCCGCTTTGAAGTATCCCAAGGCACCCTCTAGATAACACACCGGTGTCTTTACAAGACCCTCCTCTGACCTGGAGTCAATTGAAGACCATTCATCAGACGCTGGATCTCGATACTCTTAAAGGGAGAGTGTTTCTATGTCCACACACACATTTACAATAACATGTATCCTGTTCAACATTTACCCTGTTAACATGATTCCTGTTCAACACAAGACTTTCTTGACTCCTTTTAAAGGATAACAAAAGGAGAAGCCAGAATATACATTGCACACCATTCAACACTTAATAAGCATTAGCTACATTGGCTGCGATGCAGCACTTTGTCACGCTAAGTTCTTTGTACAGTCATATCCATGCCTGGATTTATTCAGCAGGAACATTGCAGAAAGATGTAATGAAAATAAAAAAGAGCAGCATTGGGTATTATGATATTAAACCATAACAATGCAAACAGGCCTTTGACTGAGGGGTCAAAAGGTCCTGGTCTGTTGCTCTTTAACTCCATTGAGTGTAATGGACCACATTTCCATGTGTGTTTTTATTCAGAGAGCCTGCGTCACATTAAATAATCTTCATACCGTACCAGAACCAAAACCCATGAATGGTTATTTCTTTCAAAGAAAACCATTCTTTCTAAAAGTGTTATGTTGTATTTATTTTTATTGTGGAGTGTCTCACAACCGAACTTGTTAACTTAACATGTGTATTTACCGTGTAATCGTATGAATAGGCACACACATCTGTGTGCACTCTTATTTACTTGGAAAAGCCACGTAAATGTGTACCGTGGAAAAACGTAACCTGAGCAATGCAAACTTTAAAAGTTGCAAAGCAATGTTGCCTGTCTCCGACACGACCCATGATCCACGACTGAAATCATGCAATGACACCTAGAACTTTGTGAAAAAAACATTGGTGAAGAAGTAAAGGTGGCAGTGTGGCTGTTATGTACGGAAGATGAACCTTCTTGGAAGTGGACACCTGAGGCTGGTATAATACAAAAAAGCTCCATCAGGTCCTCACTCCCCTCAGCAGCGCCCGTGTTTGATTCAGCATTCATTCTTCAGAGGGAGGTGAGAAAAACCTGTCAGACAGGCTTGCGGTGTTGACGATGTTCATAAATATGTAAAAACAAATCTGCACTTTTCTTGATGTTCTTGAAGAAGAAAAAAGTGGTGAAAGCACTGATTGAAACCTCCACTCTAAAATGTACACTTCTCTCTGGCTTTGAAAAATGGGAGGCAAGCAAAGTTCCAACCACTGAGAGGAGGAGATAAAGTATTAAGAACATTTTGACACGGGACATGGTTGCCACCCATAGAGCAGGTTATAACATATGCCATGGACTATAAAAATAAAGGTACAATATCATTGTCTGTGTTTTATCCAGATGCTACAATACACAAAATTAACTAAAAGCATAACAAGTTTAACTCAGACGGTGAAGCTTGATAGTACACAGTTGAACGATTACTAACATGCATAATTCCCTTTGGCTGGGAAACCTTCTGATATAGGCGGATGAAAGAGAAATAAAGCATTAATAAGAATTTGGGTATTTCAATGGAATATTTCAGTTAAAAAAGACAACATTCCTTTTATGATAGAGATACTCAAATCTTCAGAGACCCTTTGATTGACGTGGCAGAGAATCTTTTTGAAAGGAACTCTCTCCTTCTTCAATTCATTCATTGTGGCTTTGTGGTTTTGTTTACAACTGTTCCACTGCTGTAGTATCCTATGAAAAATATACATGCAAAAAAGCATGTACACCCCTTGGAAGAGGTCTTTTCTACGTGCTTGGACGTATGGCTATGTAAGCCTCACGTATGTTGTCACTGACAACACTGATGTCAGATAAAGCCAACCTCATTATGGTTTGCAATCAAGTATTCATCAAAAATCTACAGAAATAAAATGTCAGTGTGTCGAACAAAATAAAATACATTCTCAACCCTAACCCCTTTGACAGAAATAGCGTCATTTAGCCGTTTCTTATAACTGTCAGTTACTCCCTTACATACACTGAGATTAATGTTTGCCCACTTCTTTACAGCACACCTTCTACTGTCTGTTGGATGGCCTGCTTCAAGCCCTCCCACCATATGAGCATAGGACATGTTTGGAATTTTCTCTCTTTGTAGATTATCCGTCAGATAGCAACATTATGTACACAAAAAAGTGAACATGTAAATATCACAGTATAACACTAAGTCAGTTAAACTTAAACAGGGATATACCATTTCTCCAGATAGGAAGCATAAACGATTGTGAGTCAATGTCACCTGTTTTGGTGCAAACGAAAGTAACAAAAGGTGCACTGGAACGGCAAAAGCCAGACAACCCCAAAAAGGGAATGGTTTTGCAGGTGGTGGCATGCAATAGCTCTCTCCTTCCTGACTGATTCTCCTCTAGGTTTACCTGTTGCCCAATCAGGTTGCATGTATAGTCCAACTCCACCAGGATGGCACATCCATACGCGCTGTTGCAAAAAGGTTTGCTGCGTCTCCCTGTACGGTCTCAAGAGCATGGAGAAGATCACATGAGACGGGCCATTACATGAGAAGAGCTGGGCAGGGCCTTAGAAGGGCATCAACCCAGCAGCAGGACCGGTACATGCTTCTTTGTGCAAGAAGGAACAGGATGAGCAATGTCGGAGCGTTCCAAATCGACACCCAAACTGTCAAAAAGAGACTCCATCAGGGTGGCATGAGGGCATGATGTCCTCTAGTGGGACCGGTGCCAACAGCCCAGCACTGTGCAGCTCCATTAGCATTTACCAGAGAAGCCCAGAATTGGCAGATCATCGTTTTTTCAAACAGACCATAAGAGTTCTCAACCAGCAACATTGATCTAGGATCATTTGGATCATATTAACATTTCAATGCTCTGATGATGTTCTATGACATTCAATGTACATTTAATGCACAATAGCATGCATAGAGGCACCGTTAATAGGCACTATAGCACTTATATTTATAATATCTAAAAGTAAAAATCTTAATTCTTCAACATTGCATTTTCACTTGACCAGTTACATCCATACATATTCACGTGAAAACCTCTCTTCATCTGCGATGCTCTGGAGAGTTCTGATCCCTTTGCTTTGTTTGTTTTCCACAATGATGACACTGTACACCTACACTCATTTTCCCAGTTGGTTTTGCAGTTGGTTACATCACAGCTCATTCTGATGTGCGGCTTAGCAAAGGGTGCAAACACTTTTGCAATCAAATACATTCTGTTTTTTATTTGCAATTAATTTAGAACAATTTGCATAATTTTTTATCTTTTGTCATGACGTTGGCCTGTTTTCAAAACCCCCTGATTAAATCTATTTTGATTTAATGTTGTAACACAATAGCATGTATGCTTTGTTCTGTCCCTCTCCTGTACTGTTCTCATACAAAGAAAAAGCCTTTCTCTCTCTCATTTACCTTGTTGTGTATTTTATTTCTCCCCCGTCGTTGTGGTATAAGGCCACAAATGACTGAAATACTCAAGTGTTTATTTCCCCTGCTGAGCAGAACACTGGGTCTCAGCCTTGATGGAGTCCAAGTGCTCTTCACACACACTAGAAAACTATCTATCTTACTGTCTCACCAGTAACTGTGTTGTCAATGGCAACAACATTACTTCCTGTAATGTGCAGTTTTAACCATACTGACTACTTATTGATATGTTCACGATATGTGCATGTATAAAGTAGCAGTCTTAGGTTTGGACACACTTTCCCATTTACTTGAGGAGTTGATGGAGGAATCGAAGCCAAAAGATCAAGCACTTGGCTTGTGAGGTTGTGGCTCTGGGGAGCCTTTCATTAAGATGATAGATGTCTTTGTTTTGTCCATACGGGTGTGTGTGGTATATAAGTAAAAGGTAGTAGTATTAGTACACATATAAAGCAAGAAAATATATTGAACACACATTTAAACAGAAGATATCTTTTAGATGTTAAGCTCTGACTAGCATTTGGGCAGGGAATACTACCTATTACGTGAATGCCCTATTATTCTTGTATTTCCCAGAGTGCTTTGCCTTTTGAGTGAAATGCAGAATTCCCACCTGTGACTGTATTTGTAAGTGACGGAGACATGGGTGTTGCATTCTTAAAATTGTATGTACTTCCACTGAGATCTTAAGTGCAAAAGTTCCCATAAAATATTTAGTATTCAAGACATTACTATATTTCGACAGAACTTATTTTGAAGACCTAGTTATACCTTTAATATAGTAGTCATAATCTCATAAACATCTCTGACAGATTTTACATTTCAACTAGATGAGGTCAATCAATGTATCTCATGTCTTGAAAAATGTCCCCAAATTCCTAGTCCTTTTTAGGCCTGTACAGAAATATTAAAATAAATAAATGTTGTTTAGTTAATTGTGAACGTTCCACTAGATCCACCAAAAAATTGTGTTTTCAATTAAGACATATATAATCAAATTCTGTTTCTTTGAAACCTGCATTTTGAGTGTTTGTCTGTGTTTGTTTCTTTGCTGTTTGAAGTCCTTCTCCACTGCAGTAGCTAGCTCTAACAGACTGATGATGGAACAGATTACATGGTGGTTATCTAACAACATAACTTGTACTGCCTCTAAGAGGTGGGTTGGATCAGAGACCCTGTAGTTGATAAGGAAGAGATTAGACAACATAGTTATTGCATTGGCGGGTGTGTGTGTGCATAGATAGTTTGTTCAGAATAACAAGGCTGTGATCAGATGCGTAGTGGAGCACATTGTTTGTTTATTCTGTTTGTTTACTCTTAATCTGTTTTAGTTTATTTTGCATAGTTATTTATTCATTGTATTCTTATTTTATTGTTTCATCCATTGCCTTCCTATCTTGACATTTTAAATTAGTGTTACTTTCAAAAACACCCTGTGTATAACTCAGAACATTGGTACATTTAATTTGGTCGCTTTGCTTAGTTTTGTTTTACTACACCTTCCTTTTCACATTGTTGTTCGAGGACGTATTTTTAAGTTTTAATAAATTACTCACCTTGATGCCGGCTGCTGGACAAAAACAAGCTGCTAGCTGCCATCCTCGCTCACCAAAACCACCTGTCCCTCGGGGTCTCGCTCACCCCTGTGTGGACCAAAACCACCTGTCCCTCGTGGCCTCGCTCACCCCTGTGTGGACCAAAACCACCTGTCCCTCGTGGCCTCGCTCACCCCTGGACAGACCAAAACCACCTGTCCCTCGTGGCCTCGCTCACCCCTGTGTGGACCAAAACCACCTGTCCCTCGTGGCCTTGCTCACCCCTGTGTGGACCAAAACCACCTGTCCCTTGTGGCCTCGCTCACCCCTGGACGGACCAAAACCACCTGTCCCTCGTGGCCTCGCTCACCCTGGACAGACCAAAACCACCTGTCCCTCGTGGCCTCGCTCACCCCTGGACGGACCAAAACCACCTGTCCCTCGTGGCCTCGCTCAACCCTGTGTGGACCGAAACCACCTGTCCCTCGTGGCCTCGCTCACCCCTGTGTGGACCAAAACCACCTGTCCCTTGTGGCCTCGCTCACCCCTGGACGGACCAAAACCACCTGTCCCTCCTGGCCTTGCTCACCCCTGTGTGGACCGAAACCACCTGTCCCTCGTGGGGCCAGTATCTAAGCCAGGGTGTCGCTGAGCTGGAGGGGAGAGTATCTGTCTTGCGCCTGATCAAGGAGGACGAAGAACTCCTGGACTGCATTGTCGCACAAACCAGCTCCACACTTCCGGACAACGACGTCACCTGCCCCTGGCTCAGTACCTCTTTCTGGTGAGCCTGTTATGGAGAAACTCCATTGGGTCACCTAAATGACCCATGGCCCAGGCTTGGAGCTAAACCAAAGGGCTTACTTGTTCAGTTTACTTGTATGTCCATCTTAGATTATGGTTATTATTTTCATGCACGCTTCGACAAACCCAATCAAACTCCTGGATGCTATTTAGCAGTGTGCACTCACCCGTGATGGTTCCAGAACTCATCACTTTTTATACTAAACCAACATGTGGGTTGGGCCTCTCTTTCTGTGAGGTGTGAGCAATGTGCTCTCTTGTTTATTTACCAAGCACTCAAAATCAAAATTACCTTCACTTATATCATCTTTAAGTTCCACTAAACCAATATATTTATAAAGCAGGTCACAGGCATGGATTGCATTAAAGTCTCCAGCGGTCTCCTCAGAGTTGGCTAGGAGTGCTTGAATGTTTTTTTTCACACCATATGTATGGAAGGAACTCCAGACCAAACTTAAGTTAACCCTTTACATTCCAATAGTATGTTTTAATGCTGCTTTAAATTTCAGAGAGTTCTAGAAATTAAGCATATTTTCTCACACATTTCAGACAAATAGATATAGCACAAAACTAAGAACAAATTACAATCACAAGTTAACTTTGTTTTTAAGAGCACATCCTCATCTTTAATTTGACACCATATTAACGTAACTTTGAATAATATATATTGTTTTCTAAAGGCTTGTAATGAAAATTTAACTCTTCCTCCTCCACTTGCATTACACATTTGCTACTACACAATTTGTCTAATAAACTCATAAACGAACCGGATAGTAAGATAGCTTCAGCAAGCCGTTTGGTTCATTTCTATATTGCCAAACTGACATCTGTAGGAACAAGAACCAACATCTAAATTTGCATACAACAAACTGCCTATTTTTTACGAGACAGCAATAATTCGCGGTCTACACAGCTAATGGACTAACTGCAACGTAACCATGAGGCACACAAATGATATTTTGTATAGATTATAAGTGAAAGGTTGTGGTAAATATTTCGGGAGATTCAGGACATCATGATCAAGTGACGACGTCGGCAGCAAAGCATTACGTAACTGTCTCTAATCTTGGCTAGCTAGTGAAAGTGACGATTTGTTACTGCAAAAGCGAAACACTTTTGCGGGCGGACCACATTTCTAGTCTGATAAAATAACCTAACCGGACAGTAAGTTGTCTAGTTATCAATGGCAGTTTCAATTTATGAATGAAATAAGGAGTAATACAAAAAAAACATCCAACTAATTAGCCAACTACACCGCTAAATACCCAGACTGAGGAAACAACCATTCCAGCTCCACAGCTGAGCTCGCCTATCAAGATATCGTGACAGGTATGTTATTGCCATCTAAAAGGTATTACCAACATTTCTCAGCATATGTACAACACCACACATAAATATGCAGTTTATTTTGTTACTCACCTCGACAACAAACACAGCACCAAGTAACACAGCTGAGGACGTTTTAGTGCGTATTGAGTAAAGAAATTGTAAAAACAAAAAAAGTCAAATGACAGCATACCCTTTTCCTGGTGTCTTATTAACGACATCTATGGGAATACAGTGACAGGTTTTTGTCAGGTAGATTTTGTAATATTTACACAAGTATTATTGTTAAAGAAACACAGCCAGCAGCGTTTGTCATGTTGTTTGTGTGTCTGTACATGTAAACATGTGTAAACAGGGCATAGCCTCTAAACAGATCCAGGTCGCAGTCTGTTTTTCCAGTCAAAATAAAGATAATAATATATAAAAAATAAGGGTTAAGATGAAATCCAGAAAGGCCATCAGCAATGTTACCTTGTTACGTTTTCACAACACAGTTGCCAAGATGTCTGCATGCATCTGTTTGAGTCACTGTTTAAAATGGTGGTCTGTTTGACTTGGAATCCAACAGGAGCAGCTCCTCTGTCTGTCAGCTTACCTTCTGGGTGGCAAGAAAAGAGAGACTTTAGTATGCCTGTGTTTCAGGGATGAATGCCAGCCAGGGTTGTCCAGGGTATTCCGGGGTATTTTACTGATGTTTGAGTGGTCTAACCCCCTACATCCAATGCTTGAACAATGCTGCAGTGTGGGTTTGAACCCGACATATTGTTATTTCAAAAGAAAACGTTATCCTTTGTCTTTCCCCACCTTCTTGTCCAATGAAGCACAACAAAACTCACTATTTTTAAATACATATACAAATGTATAGTATTCTTTGTATCCTTATGTCTACCACTGAATCAGCTGGCTCCCCACAATGAAGGAATACATATTTATTCATTTCCAAAAACAAGGCCTCTCAATTATTTTAGCAATGTTATATTTGTTTCTCCTCTGCTTTTATTTATTCATTTTTAATCCCCATAACATCACCAACAGCCTATTCACAGTATGGTCAATTAATAAGACTTGTTGCCAGATTTGCTTTGGGGGGGTGATGCAACAGGTCAAAGGGTGCTTTTTGTGTCTGACTAGCTGTCTGACACTAAAGATGTTTAGTTTTTTTATGGAATTTTAAGTGGTAAAAGTCAGCATGTTTTACTTTACACATTAGATAATAACTTTTCAGTAACTTGGAGGAGTCATGTTTTTTTCCCCCAATTGATTTAGTAAGCCTGCTCACTTTTTTGTTTTATATATAACTTTTTTTATAAGTAAGAAACCTAAACACGCTAGCCACCTGTATTTCCTGTTGCCTAAAGCAACACTACTTCATCAGGGCTAGGTGCTGAGTTTCCAGGATATTTTTTCTTGCCCATTGCCAAGTGTTGTCTGCATGAAATGTGAATTGAAAAGTCTGACTACGTGTGTTTTAATAGTTTCTCTTTATGTTAGGACTTCACTCTCTTTAACTCCCCCTATTCCATATTTTCTCTTGTCTCTCCCTTTTTTTAATGAATCTTTCTCACCCGTCCCTTTGGCTCCTCTCGCCCTCCTCCTCCCCCCTCACTCCTCTCCCTCTTTACCTCCCTGTCACATGCCAGAGTACTCTTCAGATTAATGGGTGCTCGTCGGATTCAACGTCCCTGAGCAGCTCAATGTCAACGTTTCTGAACTCCACTTAAGTGCCCGCGTCACCCTGGGTATCTTATTGGGTTAAGTAAACACTGTGCCATCTTCAGGGAAAATAACGTCCACTTTGTGTGAAGGAGAGCAAACGACAAAACGGAAATATGTTGTAGGATTTATAGGAACGATGGAGTTTCCTGATGTTGGTTTGAGGGCTGTGTAAACACACTGTTTTCATGTGTTTTACCAAAGCTATGAGATTCTGAAATAAGATTATATTATTGGAATATAAGAGAGAATACTAAATCTGAATCTGGACTTCACAGAGCATGCTATACTACTTCTAATTTTATATCAGATGCATCGGTAGAAATTATGGATGTTATGGGGTTAAAAAATCTACTTTTTAATCTGAAGCACTGCGTTATTGAATTTCGTGAGAAGTGTCTTGATTTCATTTTACAACATTCCAGTCTAATTCCATCAATCCACTCTCAAAACACCAGAATAACCAAGCAAATACCCTTTTTGTGAGTTTTTGGCCAATTTGTCAAATCAATCACATTTCCATTCATTTTCTGAACGTTGCAACCGACTCGCTGACACTAATTGAACAAGATGGAAGTAACTTTAAATGACAATATCTGCATCTACATTAAATAGACATTGTCATTTCTGCCCAAATAATATTGGCACGTTTTTAAGAATGTGTTTTGACTTTGTCATAATGGTGTAATGCGTGTAAATGTACACCAAAAAAATAATAATGTAAATTATAAGTAGTGGAGAAAGTGAAGTGGCTTGTCAAAGGCACTATATGTCAGCTATGTAAGAGAATCTGCAGAATGCCTTGAATCTAAATACGGAATACGGCATAGCTTTCAAAATGTTATTTTACCTGACAGATGTTGTCTGACTTGCTGTCTTTCAGCCCACAGCAATCCACTTCAGGTCGGAAATGCTGCGTTTACAGTGACCTTTTCATTCATCAAATTCTACGATTTCTCTGACAATATTTTTCACAATATTGTACAACCTCCAGGGACCATACACCAGACACAGACAGCCAAGGACATGACCCTTCTGAGTAAATAATATCTAACACCAAACCTCAGAGGGGACATACTCGTGGTGGACAGCAGCTGTCTTGGAGGAGACAGAGTGTTACAGCCTCTGGTAAGGCCATCCCTGGCACTTCAAATCACATCGCTGACATTCCGGACCTTCCGCCAGGAAAGCGAAAGTAACGGATAAATAGGCAAAGTATCGTCAAACAAGAGGAAAAAAATATATTAAATTCAACAAAAGGAGGGGGGGGTGATCAGAACTTTCAATGAAATTTCAAGTGTTTTTCTTGACCTTCATGTTCTGGTTAGTTCTCTACTGCTTTGTCAATAGGCATGATTGCTTTGTTTAACAACCGGTTTTACAGCATGTTGTATGTCAAGGCCTCCTGTCCCCGATGGCTGAAACACATCAGGTCATCCTCATCCTTTCATCAGGGAGTAGTTCAGACATGCTGCTCAATTTGTGTATTTCCGACTTCAACTAACAAGTATTTTTGACCTGTCACATCAGATCTTTCTTTTGTTTCTATTGAAAGACCGCTACAAAATACCACGTTTCTGTGTCGATGCATCAACAGATTTCAACATGGTACAAAGGTTGCAGAGTAAAATAAGTACTCTGTATGAAAAAGCATGCAGCCTCTTCAGACCAATGATGTACAACTGGGACTGTTACAAGGAGGGCAGGAGCCTCCGAGCCACTCCGGAGTTGGCGAGGACGAGTACCAGGTCCCGACCAGGATGTGAGGTGGCCATTTAGTAGCCAGCATTCATCTGGGACGTACATACGCCAGTAAGGTGGTCTGCGCCACGTTAGCACAGTAAAAACACCCCTCATTAGCATCATAGCAGGCAGATTTAACAGCCTGGAGCCTCTTCAACAGAGCCGGCGTCGTTCTCGTCGTTAGCTTTTATTATTTCCGTGGTTACGGCGCAACGCTCACATGGCTACATTTTCACTGGCAGCTCCCGGTGAGCAGGGAAAGATGCACGGCCCATAAAAAACACAAAGGGCCCCTCGTGTCTTATTACCACTCCACGAGAGGCTAATGAGAGACGCTTGACTGTGTCATGCTGCAACATGCATCCTCTATTAAACCTGTTGGGAGACAAACAGTGGATCTGGCTAGCCGGCCCTAAAGGTTAACAAGGGGGAGCAACAAGGACATGTGCCGGTCAGAGAGCCAGCACTCCACTCCACCACTCACAGAGCCAGCACTACACTCCACCACTCACCTGGCACAGAGCCAGCACTCCACTCCACCACTCCTCCACTCACAGAGCCAGCACTACAGTCCACCGCTCACCTGTCACATTGCCAGCACTCCACTCCACCACTCACAGAGCCAGCACTACACTCCACCACTCACCTGGCACAGAGCCAGCACTACACTCCTCCACTCACAGAGCCAGCACTACACTCCACCATTCACCTGGCACAGAGCCAGCACTCCACTCCACCACTCCTCCACTCACAGAGCCAGCACTACAGTCCACCGCTCACCTGTCACATTGCCAGCACTCCACTCCACCACTCACAGAGCCAGCACTACACTCCACCACTCACCTGGCACAGAGCCAGCACTACACTCCTCCACTCACAGAGCCAGCACTACACTCCACCACTCACCTGTCACAGAGCCAGCACTACACTCCACCACTCACCTGTCACAGAGCCAGCACTACACTCCTCCACTCACCTGTCACAGAGCCAGCATTACACCCACCACTCACAGAGCCAGAACTACACTCTCCCACACAGCGGTCACAGTGCCAGCATTACACCCTCACACACAGCGGTCACAGAGCCAGCACTACACCCTCCCACACAGCGGTCACAGAGCCAGCATTATACCCTCCCACACAGCGGTCACTGAGCCAGTATTACACCCTCGCACACAGCGTTCACAGAGCCATTACTACACTCTCCCACACTGCGTTCACAGAGCCATTACTACACTCTCCCACACAGCGATCACAGAGCCATTACTACACTCTCCCACACTGCAATCACAGAGCCATTACTACACTCTCCCACACAGCGATCACAGAGCCATTACTACAGTCTCCCACACAGCGGTCACAGAGCCATTACTACACTCTCCCACACAGCGATCACAGAGCCATTACTAAAGTCTCCCACACAGCGGTCACAGAGCCATTACTACACTCTCCCACACAGCGATCACAGAGCCATTACTACAGTCTCCCACACAGCGGTCACAGAGCCATTACTACACTCTCCCACACA